>JAOTON010000102.1:1462500-1697500 GCA_034440635.1 Lepas anatifera | reverse complement strand
GAGGGACCTTATAAAAAGCCCTTAATTAACTGAATAATGATTGAGATAGCATTGCATTGCAGGGGTAGGAATGGGTGCATTTTTTCCCTGGTATGTGGCATATTGCTGCAAATTTTTGGAAGATGGTGGTGCGAGAATTTTAGATGGCTGGTGCGACTCGTCTGGCCTGCTGCCATACTTTGCAGACTGGGCGCTTGGCAGTCTCGCCCGTCATCAACTGCTATTTTCTATACATGTACATGTGTGTGATTATTATTGAATCCGTTCATATATATTCATGTCACACAGAGCACAACTGTTAATAATACAAAAACGCTGCAAAAATAGTTATAGGACAGACAAGTGGCTGGAGTTAAATTTGAAAGACACTCCTTTGGGAGGACGAGGTGGACGGGGGCACCAGAGCTTAGGCATTCGCGGCGGCGACGGGGCCAGGGGCGCAGCGGAGCGCGCCCAACCCGTCGGTGGGGGGAGCGCGACGCAGCGGCGGAGGGACGCAGTAGCGGAGGGGGCTCAACGCAGCGGCAGAGGGAGCTCGATGCAGCGGCGGAGGGAGCGGCGCAGCGGCGGAGGGAGCGCAACGCAGCGGCGGAGGGAGCGCGGCACAGCGGCGGAGGGAGCGCGACGCCGCGGGCGGATGACACGTCAGTCTGCTTTGCTTAACGGCGCACGAGTCCGGATTTCTGAGGGGCATTCATGTGTTTGGGGACAGAGTGGAGAGGGCAATTTATTTAGGCACACAGCATCAAGGATAGCTCAATATCAATATAAAGATTGTATCAGTGCAGATTTGATACCATGAATGATGTGATGCATTGGTGATAAACAATACCTCAGCAGAGTTACAATCAGCTCATGTAGGGATGAGGCAAAAAAACAAGACACATAAACAAAACATACGCGGCGCCACCGCCCGACCGGCGCACATCGCAGCCGCGAGCAGGGTCCGCAGCACCGACCCGTCCACAAACAGCTCGCACCACAGGACCTCGCCGCGAGCAGGACGCCGAACCACCACTCGCCGCTGGGGCGCTCAGCCCCGGCGAGAGGCGCACCAGCGGGTGCGCCCTCCACAGCTCCAGCCAGGTAGGGTCGAGAGGACAGGTGGAGCCACCTTCCGCCCCTCAGAGGGCGCCACCGCTCAGCGGGTAGCCGCAGCGCCAACAGGGCCAGCACCGGCGGCAACCCGACCCGCCAGGCAGCCCCCGCAGTACGCCGCTTCAGCAGCCGAGGTCAGCGTGAGCCACGGCGCACAGGCAGGGGAGCCCTAGCAGGGGTCGGGCAGAGGAGCCGCCGTTCATACCCAGTATGCGGCGCCCCACACTGCCGGGAAAACACATGTCAGTCAGGTGGGAATAGGACGGCCATTGGTCGCGCACCTAGTTGAGAGAGAGAGAGGGGCAGAGGGTTGGTTTTGATGGGTTGCGCGATTTGGGAGGATGATTTGGAATAAGACATGAGGGTGCCAGAGGTGATCCTGTTAGACTCCCTATACTGTCGAAATCATTTAACTAACGCACATAATCACGAGGTAATTTAGTAAGCGATAATAATTTCTTTTATTTTAGCCTTGAGAGTGGTGCATGTCTCGAAAATCACTAAGCAGAGTCATTTACAAACTAAACCTCGGATCCTAATATCTGAGTGTACAATCTAATCGACCAGACTACAGTTTAACCTAAGCCTAACCTAACCTAACCTAACCTAACATCCACAGACCAAACAGCATGAGCTTGCCGAATGCGGCGCAATCCACACCGCATCCACTGGCGTTGCCGATGGCACCACCAGGGAGAGCAGCGCGGATCACAACCCACGCTGCAACGTCTACGAAACGGGGCCCATATCAAATACATGTAACGGAAGAGGATACAAAATATAAATGTTGAGAAAATCCTGAATAAATCGATTAATAATCGTCAATATATAGCTTCTTCACAACTAGCTTGAAAAACGTTTTCGAAAGAGGTACATCGTCTATATTTCTGATTTTAGTTGCCACGGTTCTATTCCAAATCCTTGGGGCAGATACAAAGAGGAAAAATTTCCGATACATTGTACGAACAGATGGTACTCTAAAGTGTTGCATTTGTCTGGCGTTTCGTTGGTTGGGATCAAATTCAATTCTATACAGACGAGAGCCCAGTGGCCGGGGTAGTTGATTGCAGAGAAATTTGTGCATTAATTTGAGCTGTGTAAATTCGACAAGGTGATGGAGTTTCAAGATACCGTATTTTTTGAAGATTGGGTTTGTGTGGGCCAGCCGATCTGCTCCATCAATTACTCTCACGATTCTTTTTGCAGAGTGACTAGTTTTCTAAGCTTATAATCATATGTAGAACCCCAAAGCTGAATACAATATGTTAGGAACGGTAGGATAAGTGAGTTATATAAGAGGTGAATAAGGCACGAACTTAGAATATATCTGTTCCTCTGAATAATGCCGATGGTTCTAGATATGGAGTTTTCTAGGCTTTTGATCTGTGTCTTCCACCTCAAATCCTCATCGATAAGTATGCCAAGATATTTGGTTGAAAATTTCCTTTCGAGGGGAGCATCACCTATCTTTACTTGTAAGTCTAAATTTTTGTCATGGGAGAAAAGCTGGAACGTAGACTTGCTGGCATTGAGGGTTAACCGGTTGCAATTTAGCCATTTACAGATGGATGAGATACTATGGTCGATGTTGCGTTGAAGGGAGTCCAGTGAATCCGACGTGAACAAGAGTGCCGTATCATCCGCAAATAAGTAGAATGAGGGAATCGTAGAACTTTTGTGTATATCATTAATATATAAGAGAAAGAGTAAGGGGCCCAGGACCGAGCCCTGGGGGACACCCATTGTAATTGATTTAGGGATTGTGGATTTATATGAATTGAATTTGACATTTTGGCTACGATTACAGAGGTAAGATTCAAAAAATTTTAGGGGAACATTTTGGATACCGTACATTTTTAGTTTTTGAATGAGAATTCCATGATTAACCGTATCGAATGCCTTGCGGAAATCGAGGTAAATAGATGCACAAATTTTCTTACAAGCCAGCGCGGAGGTTATTTCTTCATAGAGTAGGGCAATTGGCATAAACGTACTGTGATTTTTACGGAAGCCGAATTGGTGATCAAAAATTATGTTATTTTCGGTAAGAAATTCGATAACCTGGCCATAAACTAATTTTTCTAGTACCTTTGAGAGACTTGGGAGGAGGGAGATCGGTCTATAGTTATTAAGACTCAAAGGGTTACCATTTTTGTGGATTGGGACCACAAGTGCATCTTTGAACTGATTTGGAAATGTTCCGGACAGGAGACATAAATTGAATACATGAGTAAGATGCGGTGAAATATTGGGACAGATAAGTTTAAGTATTTTGGACGAGATGCCATCTGTCCCACTGCCAGTACTTTTTAAGGACAAAATTACAGAGCAAATTGTTTCATTATTGACGGGGTGGAACTCAAAAGGGCGTCCCCTATAGGGCTCCACAAACTGTAGCGGATCCGAGGTGGAGGGTGGAAGAGCATCATTTAAAGAGCTACCGATAGTTGCGAAAAAGTCGTTGAAGTGATTAGCAATTTGGTATTGATCCGATACTAATTTGTCATTAATTTCAAATTGTTCAGGGAGATCTTTGCTGCGTTTAGATTTGTGGGTAAGGTCTAGTAATGTGCCGAACAGTTTCCTAGGGTTTGATTGGTTTTCCTCTAATTTTCTTTAGTAATACAATTTTTTGGCAGTCCTAATAGAGCTGACCAAGATATTGCGATATGTCTTGTATATCACTTCATCCTCACGTTTTCCTGTTTTGATGTACTTATGGTAAAGGTCATTCTTTTTATTGATGGATTGTAAAAGGCTAAATGATATCCATGGTTGTTTTGGCATGTGTCTCCTACCCAATTTTGTTATAGATAGCTTTTTTTATTTCCTCTGCCAATGTTGAATGGATGAGGCTGGCAGCCATTACTGGATCGTGAATATCGAAAATATTTGCTAGCTTGTTGGTGAGGTTTACCTTCAAAGGTATCAATTTTTCTAAAGTCAAATGAGAAATTAGAGCTAGGTTTGGAGGTTGGAGGTTTCGTTGTAGATTGCAGACTCAAGATAATCGGGAGATGGTCGCTAATATCGGACGTAAGAACTGATGAAGAGCGTATGAGGGAAACATCGTTTGTGAAAAAATTGTCAATGAGTGTCTTAGAGAATGTAGTTACCCTGGTAGGAATCGAAATACACGGAAAGTAACCTAGGGAGGAAAGTGACTGTGTGAATATGCTGCTGGGCTCATAGGTTTCATGTTTCAGAATATCCAAATTGAAGTCACCCCCCAAAATACAAGTCTTTTTGTTTCTGTTGAGTGTTTCTAGAGTTGATTCTATATAATCTATAAATAATGATGATGGGAACGAGGGAGACCTATAGCAACAACCAACGACAAGATGAAAGGGGGTAAGTTTTGAAATTTCAATAAATACAGATTGCTGTTGAATAGTATGAGTTTCTAGATCAGGCCTTCTTTTTATAGGGAATGCTACTATCAATATAAAGACCTGCACCTTTGCCTCTGAATTGAGAAGGTGCTGAGTATTCAAATACATAGTTATCAAGATCATATTGTTCACTGGTATCAGGAGGGAGCCATAACTCTGTTAATAATACAAATTGGGGTTTGGGGTTTAGGTTTTGTACTAAGCGTTGGAGGCTATCAAAATTTTTTGGGAGCGAGCGGATGTTAATGTGCAAAAGAAATAAGTTGTTTTGGTCATTTCTAGTGTTGTTAAGGTCAGCTACACTGATATATTTGCATGACTCAAGGATAGGTGATAGACTGGATGCAATAGGGAAGGCCGCGCCATCAATGCCAGAGTAGTGTGGGTGGTACCTTGGCAGTTCTGGAACTGAGTAAGTGGGCCCAGCAGGCATAGAAGTTTGGAAAATCTTTGGGGTATACACAGAAAGAGTAAGCAAACAGAAAAAACGGTTTAGACAATAGAAGAGTAACACCAAGTAGACCCACCAAGCATTTTAGAGTGAATCATAATAGATCTAAAATAGTTTGACTATGTTGTGATGTTGGAAACAAATGAGCATCATGATTGATTACAATAATAGCAAACCAAATATCTAATTCGCGGAGACTGCATACACATAGGCACATTAAGATGAAACCTTGTGAAAATTGTGTTATGCAAACACGCATGCAAACAACCCAAAAGAAGCCAAACATGAACCAGCAAGGGAGCAAAAAAAAATATATATATAGTTAGTAGAAGAAGTAAGGAAGATGAGAGCTCTGTTTGGTTAGACAGAGTCTGTTTGGCCTGTCGCTGTTAAAGGGGATGATGGCCTGGGGACGTGATCCGCAGCCAAGCCTCTCAGCTGTTGGGCGTAGCCAGGCGGCGGAGTGCGCAGGGGCGGAATGGAGGGCAAGCCAGCTCCAGCGGATGAAATACCAGCGCGGCCCGGCAAACCAGGACTCCGAGTGAGACCCGCAGCAGCCCCACGTTCACCCAGAGAGTCACCACCAGCCCCGGTCACGGAGGCACGCTCCCCCACCCCCACCCCACCCCCACCCACCACACCGCAAGACGGAACCTCAACAGTGGCTCCAAGCTCCGGCACAGAGGCAGAGGGCACCACTGTCACACAAACATCTCCCCCACGAGCGCCATGCAGCGGGGCATCTCTTGCCGGGGCCACGGGAACATGATCAGCAGGGCAAGGGACGTGGACAGCACCCCCATTGTCCTGCTGTGTCCTGCTGTGCTATTGTCCTGCTTTCTGTGTGTGATGAAATACATGTGAATGGCTTCAATTGTGGAACATATCCTTGAACTCTTCTTTCAATATTCATTCAAACATGATCTCACAGAGTCCCAAAACTCCAGTGTGCAAAGTATTGCATTTTCGACTTGATCTCGTCGGTGCAAGTGTCTTTGGAGAGTGGTGCGAGTGGTGCAAATTTTATCAACCTGGTGTGAATTTGTGAGACTGGTGCGAGGAAGGTGACACTGAAAACCAAATAAATAATGGCTAAATGGTTGTAAAGACACAGGAGGGTGCCTTATAAAAAGTCCTCAACTAACTAACTAATAAGAGAGGTAGCATTGTGTAGTGAGGGTAGGAATGGGTGTGTTCTTCTCCCTGGTATATGGCAGATTGGTGCAAATTTTTGGTGGCTGGAGTTGCAAGAATTTTCTATGGCTGGTGCAACTTGTCTGGCCTGCTGCCATACTTTGCAGACTGGCCAAAACTGGTGTTTTGCTAGAGTGCTTAGTGTAAAATTTATATTTGAGAGTATAGTTTGGTTGCGGTAAAGGTATTGTGAAGGACAGTTAAAACCTATAGGTGAATGTTTTTTTTTTAAAGTTTAGCAAGAACTCTTTAACAGAATTACCTTACTAGTTACTGCCATATTTTAATAAGTTAATATGCATCAGGAATATTCAACTGGGCTGAAAGATCTCTGCTTGAAAATGGAACAGAAGATTGAAGAAGATAACACTGAAATGAGGGGAAGGTTCAGCTTGCCTGTATGCCGCTCTCCATCTGGCACCCTGGGATTTGGAATACTGTGAACTCATTCCAGGAGAAAATACTGACAATGAATCACATTGAAACAATCTTTCATAATTTCAATTGGATTCTTGGGCATAGCTATTCAGATAATTATGCAGCATAATGGAAACAAATATTCACCCCCAAAAATGTTGTAAAAATATTTTTCACAACCTTAGTGCAGCCAGGAATGTGGCCAGTAGGAGCTAGTGCTTTTAAACAACTTTTGGTTCTCTGGGTTATCAGCTGAATTAATGCGCTAAAGTGGTAGTCAGTCAGTTTTTACATTGTCTTACATTGATGGACATTGAATTAAAAGATCCTCGAAAGTCAGAACTTGAGTGGTCTGATTATTAATTATTACACTGTTGTACCGTCAGGCAGTCTGTTTTCTTTTGGTGAATGCATCAATAACAGCCACTTCCTGAATTGGAAGTGTTCTGTGGCCTCAATTGCAGTTGAATATGCATGAATTATTGATAACGCCTCTGGATTAGATGAAGAAAGCTGAAATTATTCTAAATTTACCAGTTTTTGCCCCCAAATACTGTTAACTTGTTATAGACATAGAAAATATATCAATATTGAGATAAAATATCTCTCTCTGGGAATATGTTATCATTACAGCATGTAAGTGCTGCCACATGTGTTTCCACTTTTGGGAGGTGCATTTTCAACCAACCATTCTTTGTTTTTGTTATTTGGAATATAAGTATTATTGGGAACTTTGGCTGTGATTTTCCCCACTGCAATCGTGGCAGATATTTTGATGTGGTTGCTGTCTTTCCACTGGAGTAGAAAAATTCATTGTATGCCATGTGAAGGCTGCTTAACCCGCGCCCCACCGAGGGTCCGGCGCCACCTTTGCCCCACTGGGGGGCCATCAATGGCCTCCTCTAAATCCAAAAATATGGGCGTTAGCGCAAATCTGCAAAGTGCATTAGAAAGCTCGTGTGGATTCAGTAAGAAATTACTTCGCATGTTTAAGCGCTCAGGTCAATGGTTTGACCTCCAGAGGTCAAGAAAGGTCACAACAGGCTATTTTCACTCAAATATGCAATGCTTAAGAAAACTGGGCATAACTCATATGCCATTAGAGCTATTGAGATCTGGTTAAGTACATTTCATAGAAAACTGCCAGGCCTTTTTCCGCTATGTGGAACGTAAAGACCTCCCGCCAGTGGTTTGACCTCCAGAGGTCACCTCGTGACTTAATATGACCTGAGGTCACGAAAGGTCAGAAAGTGATCTTGCCGTATATCAAATGAAAGCCAGTGACAAGACAAACACGATGGTGTTTGTTTCAGCGCTCTAGCATAATTAGGTCAAAAGTTATTGTCAAAATACCGTTTTTGACCCCTGGTGACCTTGGATGACCTTGGAAAAGTCAAAGGGAAAATATGACCCCTTGGATCCGTGAAAGGGTGTCCGAAAACGCTGTTCTGAGCAGTCTGAGTGTTTGCAATCATTTTTGTGACTTTTAGATCATGAGACAGCTTTTCCCCATGCTTTTCCAATGGGAGAGGTCGCCTCGTGACCTGACCTCAGGTCACGAAATCGAAAAATCCCGGATATACACGTTGTAGACCCTGGAAGGTTCATGAAGTGTAGCAAGTTTCAAATCCATCGACTCAGAAATGTAGCTCTTATAGAACTTCAAATTTGAAGTGAGGTGACCTTGGTTGACCTCGCCTGGTGACCTGACCTTGGGTGACCCGGGGTAAAAGCTTTCAGGGATGGTGGAAAAATGATGAGGTGAGAGGTAGAGCCCTCAACTGTGGTGCTGCGTTTCGTCGTTTTTCTGCTATCTCGAAAAAAACCTTAGGGGGCAATCGATGCCCCCCGTGGGGCGAGGGCTAAAAGACAGGAGATGTCTGAAGGGCTTGAGTGGGCCCGTTAGACTTTATTTTGGTGTTGAGAGTTTCAGTTTGGACCTGGAAAAATTCCTGCAAAGAGTTCCTAGCACTGGATGCTGTCAACTGGGCCCCACCTACCTGGTTTTATGTGTCAAATGAGGCCTCTGTTAGCTGTCTGGTGACATTAACTTCCTGAATGGGACCCTTTTATGTGTCATGGTCCTAGAGCCAATCATCTATGGTCCATTGAATTGGTACTGTCAACTAGGGGCTCTTCTAGCTCTCTGTTGGGGAGGAATTTATTGGTTAATAAAAATTAATTGGTGCACCGTGAAATAGTCATGATGTAAGTCATTTCCCATCCCCCAGGGTGCAAGTATCGGTGCCCCTTGTGATAGGATTTGGTGCCCACTGCTGGTAGGTTTTACCCTCCAAAGTGACGCCCATGGTCTAGGTTGCACCCCCGACCATGTGCCCACCCCCCATGGAAATCCTGAATCTGCCTATAACGCAAAGTTCTCGATCACTGTAGGCTCATGCCCCTGGATCCACCCATGCCCACTGCACCCGCAGCGCACGTGACAGATCCAGGGTGCGTAGGCTACTCCAGGAGCATGTGTCTCTTCCAATCCAGCCCCCAATAGCCCCTTGAAAGCGTCATTGGTACCGCTCTGAAACAGATCGCCTGTGGAAGTTGTGGTCAAACAGGTGCATAGAGTCCCAATATGGGCCATGCCTTCGGACCTGTTGGGAAACGCCGTTAGTTTATAGAACTAAGTCACGAACACACGGAAAACTGACTAAGATCACGGAGGGAAGGGTCCCATGAAATGCCTGAAATTCTAGGATCAAGGTTCCTCAAAGTCATTGGTCTTCGAGGTCACAGCATGATGTCTCATAGTGCATGCTTATACCAAAGGCGTTGGTGCAGCTGTGAGAAGAGTCCAATGGCCGTATGCGGTGGCCCTATTCAGTTAAGCATCTGGTCGGGTCAGTAAAGAGCCGTAACCTCGTCCTGTTAGACCTTGTCACTGTCCTTTGCCCACCCGCCCCTTGGAAATTGCCCTTCCCCTCACTTTGGGCGAAGAACTCACCATAGTCGGCTCGCCTCAGGCTCCGTCACCACCAGCAGGTTTATACAATAATCCTTTTTAGAGCTTACCGAATTACCCACTGCCACGGTTATATGGCCTCGCTAAGTCTCTCCCTGTTAGAAGGGTTTCTGGGGGGGGGCAGACTGCTCCTTGCTCAGGGAATCCGCCGGGTCTCGAAGCCTGGTCGGCTGCATGGAAAGTGACTAGCCACAACATCACCGCCTTCAATAATACGTTCAGACTTTACTACCCCATCCCCCTTCGGTCGCCGCCAGTTCGGGGTCAGTCCCCCTCCCCACCAGAAAAAAATTCGTGACTACGCCCTTGCTGCTGAGACACGTATTTTAAGGGCATGTCGGGGTGAAGACTAAAAAAGAGCTCTGTGACAGTAAGGATGGTAGTCACATTGATTATGACCTTGAAGGTGAAAGGATTTCTTTGCAGATTGTATTATGCAATGCATGTCGGCGAAAACCTCACCATTGCGATGTAGAACGATCCATCATGCTCGACACTAGTATGAACTATTCCTTTACTTTTTTAGTATTCATGTGATTTATTAGAATTTTACATGGTTTTACTAAGAACTAATCATAATAAGAATAAGAATAAGAATAAGAATAATAAGAATAAGAATAAGAATAATAATAATAAGAACATGGGGTTTTACTAAGAACTGTATATAAATGAGCGTGGTGTACATTGCATGGACATGGTGACCATCTTGCCCCACCCAGCTGCTCTTAAAGAAGCTCTCGCATGACTCGGCTTGTTTTACAATCCTCGCACTTCCTCACCTACCTGCCGCACTTACTATTCCTTTCCTAGAGAAGATTATTCGTGTTCAACATCCTGTAATTTTTATCAGTAGCTTCGTTATCATTGTTGATAATTTTGTTCCGTAATAACCCATTACGCCTGTAAATTACGACGCTCCTAATGGTGCGATTGGCCGCGCTGGGTTGTAGCAGCGTTGAAGAGAGCACGCTATCTGTACATGTTCTCCTGTGCCTGTCCATCGGCCGGAGCTCCCGATTCGCACGGTGTCTGGACTTGGTATGCTCGCGCGGTAGTCTGGGAAACCGGTCAGCTGACTACCCAACTCAAACAAATACGCCACGTCGCCAGTTTCTGAGCCGCCATTGCGCAGTACCGACAAGTTTTAAAGCTATATATTCGATTTTATTTCAAGCTTTAGATTTGTCCAAAGCGCGTTGGCTGGACCCGGTGTGATGGGTGGAGGCCGATTTGCGTTGTGTTGCAATTCTGGTACGCCCGATTTAACCTTTGCTTACGGTTCGCAGCGTCTGCCGGCCAGTCATCTGCCGCCGCATCGGATTCCGCTGTTGAGAGACGGCTCAGCAGTCTCTGCACGTCACCACCGCCTGGCCATTGCAGCGGCGGCCGACGATTGGTTCGCATCGCACCAGTCGAGTTCAGCCTGCCACCTGATTGGTTGTCAGCGTCTTAAGTACGCCGGAATTGCCGCGTCGGGGGCTGCCGAAGGGTAGAGAGTATACTGAGCCTGCTATGCATAGATACGTCGCTCGGCGGTGTAAAGATAAGTATCTCATGCGGAGGCTGTACTACCGGTCCAGCGGGCGCCACTCCAGTCTGTACTTCGGCGAAGCCCTCACAACCCCCAGGAACGGTTCTTAATCCTACGCCCAGGGTGAAAGTGTAGAAACATTCAGATGCTGGCCAGTGAAACGAGCGCGGCGTAAACTCTCAAGCGCCTGACAATTGCCGTCATTAGTTAGTGAGAACGTAACTGAGCGTGTCGACGAGAATAACCTCAAGCATCTTCACTCCGTACTGAGGCCGTCGATGCGATCCTCTGTCTTCTGGCTGGTCTGAAGTCGGAAGGCAAGCGTTCGTCATCACTGAAGCATGGGTCGATCGGTGGGACTGCACTGGTTCAGGCATGGCCTCCGGATTCATGATAATCCGGCCCTCACAGACCTGGTCACCTCCTGCGATGTTATTCACCTCTGGTTCAACTTTGACGGCGAAACGGCCGGTGAGTACCGCTGCTTTACTGGTGGAGATGTAGCCATGGTTATACTGGGTCAATATATGTGGTTGATATGGTTAGTATATGGTTAATATATGATGCCTTCACTTTCAATAACCGAGTTTACGGTTCTGTTTTAAGGTGGCTAGTAAAAGTGGGCTTCAACCTTTTCGGGTGGCCCATTGTGGGTTTAATATAAGTGACGAAATCTCACTGTAAATCAAGCCGCTATTGATTTTATACCATATTTCATGAAACGCAATAAAACAAATCGACTGAAAAGTAATTGGATCATAATTGAATTTCCTTTTTGTTTTTATTTTCTCGATCACTTTATTTTCGGATGAACCGCTTTCAACTACAGGCAGACAACTCTTTGGAACTACTGACTTTTTCCTCAAATTTCGTGGGTATTTCGGCTACGAATGTTAAGTTTCTCCAGTGTTGAACTTCTCGAAATTCGTATTCAGAGTGTTGCAAGGTCTTGGAAAAAGGTAGGATCTGTGTAGGCATGCATGGCTACAGTATTGTTATAGATTTTACACATCTAATTCGTGCCGTTATACATAAGTCATTCCAGCACGTCAAGTAGCAACATAAATACAACCTGTTCATGACCGTGACGGTCGGGCTGGGTCGAGTCACTCACCTGTAAGATTGTACCCAGATGTGAGGGGAGACCTCGCAGGCGCCTCGCGTCCTCTGGTTAATAATTAGCTTGTGCTAGTTCAGACTTGCTTCGAACCATCCCTACGTCGGCGCTTGGTTAGAACAAGCATTTTAATTTATGCAGATGTGGTACCCAGTGACTGCTGAGACTTGTAGCTCCGGGCGAGGGAAAGCCGGCAGGGTGCATGTTATGTGCTGAGTGGGTCGTCTTGGTCTTGGACCGACCGTGCTTCATTCGGCATTACATAACTGGTGGCTGTCTCGCTGTGGATTTGTCAATCGCTCCCAGTCCATCTGACGACGGGGAGTAATTGGTATCCACCTGGGCTTGGAAAGGACAGTGGTACGATGCGTAAGGCTTCTTTTCGGGCAAATACGTACCTTCTGCATCATGGAGCTCTATTAGATTCCCTTCTCGGTGGCTGGTGGAGAAGGCAGGTGCGATACTTGTATGTTTCCCCACCTTCATTTACCCTCATCCTTCCATATTTTTACCTACCATAGTTTTCATTATTTCATGTCCATTACGACGGCGCTTGAAAGGCCACCGCTGGTGTGGAAGTCTTCACAGAAAATAAAATAATATCCACGTTGGTTTTGTCAACGCCACGCCCCAGGCTGTGCGTGTATCCCAGTCTTCTGGTGATCTTTGCATTCGATCAGGGTATCCATGACCCTTAGGCGGAGAGCTGTGCGCGAATGCTGGGCGCCTGTCCTTGTAGGCCTCTCGGCTCTAAATTTCTCCCTCTTTCTGGCCGAATGAGCTACTTTTGAATCCTTGATACCCAAATTTTCCTCACCCCGTGCATCACGATGAGCCGTGACTGGACACATACTTCGACGGGGCTTGGCCTTCACTTGTAGTGGTCCTGCCTTCAACGGTGGGAGGCTGCTCCCATGACGTAACGCCATCACGTGGGTTCCCCTGCTCGTAGTAGACAGCATCTCCGAGTGGGTGGTGTTCTCCTTCAGTCTGTAGTGGATTCGAGGGCCCGACTCCGTAAGGACACTCGTGAGTTGCGGGAGTACGGTAGGTTTAGATCTTCCCCTTCCGAGATGACTCTCGTGTGGTCGGTCTCCTTTTCGTGGCAACTGCCTTTGATATGTGTCTTCACTTTTTGTGTCTTTAGGGGCAATCTACTTCTTAGTTCTTCTCAACCGATTATTTGTGCACTTTCAGCGGTTTGGATGGCGCGCTAGGTTGAGTTTAGATTAGGCCGATGGCATCCTGTATATGCAGAGTGTCGCGAGTTCGAGCCCACCCTGAGACATAATTTTGCGACCTGCCCTAACGAAATCCTAGCGTACTCCTCTTCCCCCTCCGACCCTATATGAGCTCAGCAGGTGGGGCGTCGTAACCCCCCACCCTCAGAATTGTCGACTCTGTACACTGTTCGAGCTGACGTTGATGTGAGACGGGTGGTGTGTGTGGAGGTAGCCTCGCCTGCTGGTCTGACGTTGCTGGGAAGACATTACGGTTACGTGCGCGCGTGTGCATGTGCGGTGACCTGTTCTGTGGGAGCATGGCTCAGATTTCAGGGAGGGCCTGTTGGAAGAGCAACGGAGGGACGTCATTTCAGTCCCGACAAACTCGGTTCACCCGTACCCCGGCACCAGTACTGGAGAGCTGCTTCTGTTTAAAGATACCGGTTCTTCTCCTATGATGTCGAAACAGACCATAAAACTGGGTTATTGCTTGCTCGGGATCGTTGTCGTTTACAGAGATATAACCTTTCTCGGGATCATGTGGAAGCGGTATGATTTACATATCTAACCAATGGTATGCAGCGAACGCATCAACCTAACTCACTGTTAATAGACTCGCCGGTAACTTATAATTTATGGGCCACATAGAACTGTACAAGGGGATAACGGCCGAATGAAACGACCTGCGGAGCCGGTGGGATTACACACAACTCTTCATCATATGCAAGCTCTGAATTGTAAGGTCGGGTTGTAACACCTACGATGCCTATCGTACAGCCATTCCGGCACTTCACCTCATTATATTGATGGATATACTTCGCGGAGAGGGTGTACATAAATAAGGAGCGGTGCTTTGAATTGAGTAGCAATTGTTGTGTGTGCTATTACAATTCAATTCAAAGCACTTTGCTTGATTTATACGCACCTCATCTGCAAAGTATATGGCACGTTATGCTGTAAAAGATGTACTGCCTAAACAAGCGGTTTAATACCAGACCCTCAAAGTGGTTGTTGGATCGGGATCAAATAGCTATTGCATTGACATGACCTGACCACATGGAACCGAAAACTGTAGCAGTGGCGGCGCTTGAACATTATGGCAGCCCAGGCACGATTGGCTTAGAGGTAAGGACGTCGCCCAAGCTTTTTACCTGATATTAGACAGGAGGACTCCAGCAGACCGGCTGGAGAAGAGGCAAGCTCAAGTCGATGAGCAAAAATAATATTTATGTTTAAACGTTTAATATCATAAGAATTGAAGAAAACATATGAAAACATGTCGGTGGATTGTGGAAACGGTTATGCGGCAGTATATGAAGGTACAAGGCAAAATTCAAGAAGGATAGGTAGGTAGGTAAATAAGCCAGGAAAGGACAATGTACTCAGAAGAGCTTCGCATTTTAAGGATAGCTTCGGCACTTCATTGTTTATGACGTCCAATTTCTCGCTGTACGATCGATTTGTGAACGGATTTTTAAATTTCATCCGTCAGATTTTGTGCCATGACTCACGTTCTTCATAAGGGTTTCACAAATTAAATATCTCGCTAATAATTGCCAAACAACTGTCCCGCACTAGAGAAGGCTAGACATCCGCGAATACAATAATGTCAATAAACGAATCCGCTGTAATCATTGTCCTAAGACGCGGCATCGCACGTGCTAGCTCCTAAGGCAAGCCTGGGTTGCAGATTTAACAAGGCAATACTCGCGTCGGATTGAATGAGGCATTAGAGATGAAATCAAAAAGCACACGCTAGGTTTGCCACGGTGTTACGCAGACTCAGCGAAATCGCTAAGTGCCTAATATCAAATTTGTTGACGGTAAGAGCTGCGAACGTGGATTCTCAGAGATGCAAATTAGCGGCTCTTTGACCCAGTGATCCAAAAAAGGAATATTCTCTGTAACTTAAACATCGAGTCAAATTATATTTATGCCACATAAAATACATACCTACTTCGACATTTAAAAGTGGCTAGGCAGTGTCTAATGTGCGTCTATGGCAGCGCCGCCACTGAAATGTAGGTAAGAATTAACAGTTTGCGATTCTTCTATATATCTTTCTTTGTCGTCCAGCCCTTGGGATTTACGACACCAACGCTTAGGAAACCAAATTTATCACGACGCTCGAAAGCACCAATGACGGTGAAGCTCGTAGCTGGAAGCTAGTTGAGCGACGAATCGAAATGCGCAGCAACGGGAGCGTGCCTCAGCCATGGCCATCACATTCCGCTCCGACCTGGCTTATCCGAAGTTTCCCCAACAAGCCCAGGCCAATGCCTTCGCACATCATGATTGTTTAACAAAATTCAATCCATATGCGACCAGATCAACACAAATTTGAACCCAGGGTAACATCCAGATCCAAATTACACGGATTTTCTGGTCAGTTGGACCGAAAATCCGTTCCGAAAATCGGAAAATCCATTCCGAAAGTCCAGATGGCTTCTTGTTTAAAAGATGCCGGCTCTACATATGTAAGTGTTGTCGTCATCCTATTATCTGCTATCCATTATCTACTGAGTGCTGGTGTACAAGAGCATAGTAATGGTCAAGAGAGTTCAGGTCCAAATTCGATTCATACCCAAAGTTACCGCGACAAATTCGGGCTAACCGGATCACCGGATCGTATGTGACATGTCGCAGTGCTGAGACGAGGAGCATGATTACAAGTTGACAAGATGTTTAATAGCCTGCCCTCTCGAATCCTGGCTGCAAAATGGAGCTCCAGCTCGATTATTATTCGCAGTGTATTAGCTCAATTTTGCATCCAGGATTCGATGGGGCAGACAATTCAGCAGGATTATTTGAATGTAATGGCCATGTAAAACTCCAGCTGCTGTGCATTTCGATTCGTAGCCCAATTATCTGCTTACAGCTGTGACACCATCATTGTCAATACAAACCCAGCCTTTATAAAAAATACAACCAAATCGAACTAACGGAAATCCACATCCATATCCGAATCTTCTGTCAAGTCTTATCCAATTTTTGAAGGGTTTGCACATCCACGGGCATTTCGGATACATGACGTGCTCTAACAGTGAGGGGATCGGACAGAACCTAGCTAGTGGCCCAGTGACATTGAATTCCACCTTCAAACCGTGGAGCCTGCCGCCGAAGGTTGTCTGGTTATTTCTGTAGTCACGTGAACCGGCCGTAAACTCAAGGACATGCTCATGTTCAAGACAAAGGTGCGGTCCACCGCTTTGACAGAACAGTAGCTGCCCTCTTACTACGTGGAGAGGTAAAGTGATGTGGGAAAATGCACTCTACGGCTCTTATATATGCCTGCATGTCGTAAGTGATTTGTTAATTGGTAATGTTCAATTTAACAGGCATTTTTGTTACACTAACAACACAAATTAATTTGATTTTGGTCTCGCAAATTTGTTCTAAAGTGTCCAGTTGTGCACGTATGAAGAGAGCTGCTTACCGCACTTGTATGGCTCAGGGCTGGTAAAATTAGTTTTTGATAGGACTCTGGATTTTACAGTTTAAACTGGTGTTGGCAGTCAAAAGCTGACAGACACTGGGCAAATACCGGGTAAAATTCTGTACAGATAGCTTTCGAAGGATGTTTTATCATATTTGTATCCTCCTAGACCATCAACTTGGTAGACGCATGTACGTGCATAACTGTGGTCACCTCGCCATAAAGCAATGAATTCCGACAATTATCGAAGGAAATGAAAAGTAAAGATCTGGTCGAACTTGCTAAATAACTGATAAATAACTGGTCAGATCATCTTCCAGTTGGATAAAATGGAAAAAAATTGGGTTCAACTCAGAGTTTCTCAGCACTCCAAAGCCCAATGGCGGCCTGAACTTGATCACTGGAGGATTGCAAACCCAAAGCCTAGCATGGCAAAGGTGCTCGGCCGTGCTCCCCGTTGTTGTGTCCCGTTCCGATGATTAATGCCGACGATAAAACTACCAGCCCAAATATGGCTGATGTCCGAATCGTCTTTGGCAGGAGCCACAGTATTTATCCAGCCCAAACCCAGACGGGCCTCTGTAGCGTGACCACGCTCGGCCCAGCGCGAGCGTCGATTTTGTGTGATGCGGTCAGGAGGAATTGCGCAAAAATGGCTAAGATAGTGACTTTTCCAGCCGCCCTGCGCTAAAAACGGCGGAGGTAAGGGTGGTGGGTATGATTTGGATAAAAAGACGTTGAAACTAGCCAAATTGTGTGAAAAAACAAAAACAAAACAAAAACAAGGAAGGTCAATTGACTCTTGAATTTGAATATAATGAAAAACTATATGTTTAATGGCCCGCCTCCTCAAATCCTGGGTGCAAGGTGGAGCTAATGCTATTACATGTATATCCTTAGTGGGATACCGTTAATATATCTTAGTTAGAATTTTTAAATATATTAACGGTATATATTACGGTAACTTAATGGGATACCGTTAGTGGATACTGCTAATTTCGCCATCGTTGATGTATGTTTATCCACTAGGGATAAACATATATTAACGTTAGATAATTTTTTGGAGGATATGTTATCTTTAGCCAGCATTTATAATGGTTTTATGAATATTAATGAACTAATTTGAGCGAAGCATATCCAATAATAGATGTATCATGCTGAAATAAATGGGAAAGCTTGCAATCATTTCACTGGTCTATATTTACATGTACTTGTGATAGAGGAGGGTCTATTTTTAGGAGTGTAGCTGCAGATAGCATATTACTGACTAATAATCAACCAAATATAATCATTCAGCGAAGTATTGTTAATAAAATTGTGTCATAAAACTACTAGTCTTGTTTTGCTGCAATGAGGGCACAATCCGATGCTTAGAGTTAGCCAGAGTATTATTGTCACGACATCCAGTTTTTTTAAAATAATTTATTGTAAATGCATTTGTATGAAACTTCGTCACACTATGACAAAGAATTCATGTTTTTACCTGTTGTATCATTATGATTCTGATGAAGGCGTGTTCCCAAATATATAATTTCAGTGAATTTATTATTTCTTACTCCTTTGCGTGTTTCGTTTGGAAAGCAGCAATGATCTCTTGTGGGGAAAGTAACGCTTTAGGATCACCCAGCGCCATTTTGGGCCGTAAGTGCACTGGTAAAAATTGATCATTTTTCGTTGAAAGGGCTGGTTGTTTGCGTATGTTTAAACGACCAGTGGCGGTAATGTACCCCATTTACCGAAACTCTTGATCCATTCACTCCCAGACGATTGGTAATGAGCCCATTTGTGGCTTCACAGAGCCATTCTGTGCGGGCACCGCAGGTCTGCAAAGACGAGTCTAGAGTATGCGCAAAAACAGCTTCGATACAGCCCCCATGGATTGATATGTTCTGGGCCGTGCTCTAAAAAAATGTTATTTCCAAAAACGTATCTCTGAAGCTGTTTTTTTCTACCAGAATATATATTTAAAACACGTCTGAGGAAAAGGCAGAAATTATTAATGTATTTTCGGTGCGCTTGGTCCACAACGGTGCCCAAAATTGACAAGCTGTGTCGAAAAAAATAGGATAATACTTGCATCTTTGTGCTCTCCTTCATTTCCGTCGCAAAGCCCAGGGAATTGTGTGAGTGGCTGGAGCTAATACAGAGTGGCTGGAGCTAATACACACAACGAACACATCTGCAATTTATTTTTGTGGCTAAGGTTTGGGACCACTTAGTTCTCTGACCATTGAAAAGGGGCTACCACGCTGGGAGAACAAGAATCCACCGATTTAATCCAAGATCAAAATAAGTAGAGCTCAGTTGATGCAATGCGTTCTGACGTTTTCGTCGTATTGTTATGCTCCTGCCCTGAAACTTCAACCTGCGATACACAGAGGCTCTATTTGCCACAAGTGTTCAAAACTCCCAATTCACGAGGCGACAAGGGCATTTATGCCAGGTAAAAAGGGATGTGTCTTGGCTGTTATCGAAGTTTCAGTCCAGCTTGGCATCTCCAGAGCTGCGCCTGGAAAGGCTGCCACCCGAAATGAGGTCTGCTTTCTTTAAGCCCCGGTTTGTTACATCATATTATGACCAATTCAACGACATGTTTGAGTCTGAGAAATAACGTGTCTGTGTGACAAGAACATGGAATTTTCTCAGTTGGCGTCTCTGTGTGCGCATGAAAGAGCAACATCAATCGAAAACTTTAAAATAGTAGTTGGTAAAACCTATCAAGAGCACTTCCGGCCTTTCGGTCTTCGAGCATTTAACAAACGAGAAATGCGTGGCATGTCTTGAGTACTGGTGGGAGCATGCTATCTCGCTGAAGTAAAAATTTACAAGCGCCTGAAGGCTGCAGAATCCCAGGGCCACAAAAGGGGCTCTGGATTTGGCTGCACCGCTGACTGCATGCACTCATGACTTTAAATCGAAACTGGAGAAAACAGTGACACCTCTCTGATGGAGAAATCATCCAGGGAAAGCAGCAGGTCTGGAACGCACGCGCGTTATACATGGCAAATGTTTTCATTTGGCGGCACCCTTGCGGGACAGTCGTGTCAGCACGCACCCTTTCACATGCTCCACCGTTTGGAACGGTAAGACTATCCCCATTCCTCGGGCCCGAGGGAACAAATGACTGTTCCGGTGACACAAAGGGATGCCGTACCCTCGGGGCGCGCCACCGGACCGGTGGATCTATTAGAAGGCTTAGCAAGCCCGTGCTCCCAACAACAAGGGCGCTGGTTGGTCAGCAAAACACCCGTGTTAAACCGCGCCCCGATGGAGGGTATCAGCCACCTTCGCCCTGGTGTGGGGCCATATTTGACCCCCTTGAAATCGAAAATTAAGAAACATATTAGGGCGCGGAAAAGTCGATGGAAAGCTCTTCGGAGAATCATTATAAGTTGCTTCGGTCATTTTTTTGTTATATCGATGGTGAGGTCACAAGAGGTCAAATTAGGTCAACATTGTTCAAGTGATGGGTACTTTAAAAACCTCACTTATATGAGGATTTAAAACAGCTGGAAACGGGCAGTTTCAAAACCTCGATTACATCAGGAACAAAACAGCTAGAAACTTTTTCTTAATGCCATTCGAAAGCGCTTGAAAAAATTATTTCATTGGTGTCATCCACTTTCTTGTCAGGTGAAAGGGTAAGGCGTGGCGGGTCACTGAACTTTGCAAATTTTAGTATATACCCTCTGGTCAGAATATGAATTATGCTCTATTTAAACGCGGGATTTCCTATCTGAGAGGCAATATATGGCAGTGCTTACGCGGTCATTTAAAAGCTATTGTAAGCACGTATCGATAGTGGCTACCTAGTTTAGGTCAAACCTGGGTAACGGTCAATCGAGGTCAAGGACGGTACGCGACCCATGCAATGGGATCTTGGCTTTTTGGGAATAATCTCCGAACAATGCATGATATGGCCGTAATTCAGGGACCATTGTAATACTATCATTAATACAAATAGAATGATGTATGATTTCACTCTGCTAGGTGAAATGACCCTCTCAATTGAAATAAATTAAAATACTGAATGAAAATGACCCCCCCCCAACCAGGACGAAGGTTAGGGCAAGCACTGCCCAGCGTACTCCCGTCTCCTGGGCAGAAGGCGGTCGGAGGAAATGCTGATTGGAGCAAGATGACCCAGCAAACACTAGCAGTGTATACCGCGGTAGGCCCATTGTGTAAGGCCCAGGATCATGTCTCCTTTCCTCTTAGTCACCTCGACCTCAGTTGGATGGTCATCGGGCCTCCGCAGATCTCTGGGGCGAGCTTGTGTACGACTTGTATGTACCGGTAGAACACCATGGCAGCAGCAGAGACTGACTATTTAATGCCGCCGTTCGCTCTTCTCCGAGCACGGCTCTTGAGATCTTGGTGGGGGGGGGGGGAATCCGCCCACCCGTGATATTCATCCTAAATCTGTAGTTCTAAGCATAAGACCTTTGGCACTTTGTGTGTGTGCGAAGAAGGTAATGATGTTTCTTTTGGTACAATTTGTTTTAATAATTCAATCAGTGGGAGATATATGGATATATCACTGTGAGTCTTCCAAAGTTGAAAATCATTTCAGTTAAGTCGGCTAGTCAGGTTTTCCACTTGATGCAATATTTCAACTGAAATATGCTTTGACTTGGAACGTTGATTTGCACTAAGTGGCAATTTCTCCTCATTGAATCTCCACTGAATGTGCATTTTGAATTTGATTTCAGTGTTACCTAATTTTCCTTGAGAGGCAATGCCAAAATGGTGTTGTAACATCAAACTGCAGATGTTTTGAGTGGAGCCAAACTGAAATTGGAGATAAGTTTATGAAAATATTTGCAATGAATTCATATAACATGGAAAGAAATCCCATTCTGCGACAGCCGGAGTTAGTCAGGTCTTGACATGGGAACCAACGCTGGCCAGTGGGTTGCCTCGGACATACGCAGGACCAAAATAGGTTTTGCGCTAGGGTGTCGAGTGGAAAATTCAGCTCAGAATGTATGGCGAGTGGTGGAAAATTCTCCTTAAAATGTATGGCGGAGAACAAAATTTCCAATTTGGGTAATCAGGTGGTGAACTATCAGAGCCCTTGTTTGAACTGAGGATGGATATTTCCTTTAATTTTCTCAAAGTAAATATTTTAAATTGTCCCCAAGCTGCATTGTTTGATTATTACCATGTGAAAAATTTGGGTTAAGCAGGTAAATATTTACCAACGAAACCCCTGATGCAGTCTCCAATTTTTAAGGAATTGGTGATTTGCCACAAATAAAAACATTTTAAGGGCATCTGAGACCAACCCTCGGGAAAGAACTCTAGGAGCCACAAAGACTAACATTTGTGGGATGAAGATATACTCTTGGGGGCTTACAGACCAACTCTTGTGCCCCTCCTCTCACACGACCAGCTCCTGGGACCCTGAGGGCCCCTGAGACGAAATATCGGGGGCCACCTTAGACCAACTCTGCAGAGGGGCTCGAGACCGCAGGTGGTGAAAAATGAAAAGGATTTTTCATGCAATACCTAGTGCCAAAATTAATTATCTAACCACACACTGTACAGTTTTTCTGTCCGGGACAACGTCCCTCCTATACCTATAGTTATCGGAATTTTGGAGGCCACTTCTGACCTCAATCACTGCACCTCATACACCTATCTAGGGCCAGTAAAGCCTTGGTTTACGCTTAACTAACCCAGACGAAACTACAAACTTTCTTTCATGGCAATAAACTCTTCCAGACTCTTGCTAAAAGTTTCTTTTCTTTACCTGTCAATTCCCCTGCTCTTCTTCACATATCCACTCACCTTCATATGAATATGCTGCTTTCTATCAATCTAATCGAAACTACAGCCTTCTTTCTGTTGTTTCTTCCTTTCGTCTACAATCAGCCAGGCGCGGCGGGTTGCGACAGCGTCAGACGACTACTACTTTAAATTTCTGATCGCCTGCCGCTTGCTGGTCGCATGAGCCACATAATTTGCATTTCAAAAATTGCTCTAAATTAATTTTCTAAGTCCTTATAGACTAGAAAACTATACAACTAAAAGCACCCCAAGAGGAAGACTAATAATGTTTTGTCGATAACGAATAAGAAAGCGGGCTTTCAAAAGCCTAAAGATGCCGCTTTTATTTACTAGATGTAAAGACGGCGATTTGGTGAGTCCACGCCGTAGACCAGCCATACAAAAAAGTGCCGATGTTTCAACGGTAACTGGATGCATTCTTGTTGCCCAAAAATCATTTAATGAAAATGTAGAGTTTCAATGTATTCAAGTACCGTACACTTTCAGTTCAACTTAAATATCAGGGTATTTATGCCTAGGGTATCGTAGGGTGTCGTGAGTGGATTTGGGTGTCACAGGGCGTGGACGCAGCAATGAAGGGCTGATATGGATACAAATATTTTCTTCGCAATAAATGGTCAATTTTCTACCATACAATGTCAAAAAATATGCTGCTTAGCATAAAAATTTCAAGATAATTGCTTTTAACAACAATATGATCAAAAATGGTTTTTTCACTATTCTCGGTACCAGAAATGCAAAAACAATTTTTCAAGAACGTAAGCCTAGAAATCATGTGCACAGATAAACTGCTTTCAGAAATATATCTTTCAAAGCGGTCAGCTCATTTTTGGCAACACAAGGCTAGGGTGTCTAATTTTCCACTCACCAATTTTGTGAGTGGTGGAATTTAGTGGCGGTGTTCACCCATTGAACTTTCTCCGGTGCGGCGGGGGCACTGAGCGTCTTGCCCGCGCCAGAATTTCGATTCAGTTGTTCCACTGAAATCGGTGGAATAAGGATGCCAGGTATAATTGGCCAGAAAATAGAAATCGCCAGATTTTCTTCCAGAAAAGCGAAAGAGCCCATAAAAGCCGAGTTAATTTGGCGATCTTCTAGTCTATTCTACTGCTCTCTTTTCCAGTGGACGTTGGTAGAGGAGGCAATGGAACTGGCCTTTGTAGTAAGTATTATTGAGTAAAATTCAATAGTAGTAAGTAATATTGTTGGAATTAGTGGAAAATTCAGCAAAAAGAATATAAAAGTGAGTGGAAAATTCTGCTTGACTGGGTGTCGATCTGCACCCAGCACCCCAGGTTTTGGGACATTGGACATACGTGATAGAATCAGCCACTGGATAGATGTCTTCCGGCTGCCAGACTGCCTGTGAACGTCAATAAACAAGGTGCTGTGTATGCTAAGTACACGCGGGGAACCAAGCAGGGTGGGGAATGTGACGCGTTAGAGACTAGCAGCAGTTATCGTGAATTGCGTCATCGATGACAGAGGAGTGGTAAAAACATATTATTTTGTAATTTTGTTTCCAAGGACTGGGTTCTTACCCAGTCATTTGCCAGCGACATGGACGTTGAGGTTCAGGGGAAGAGGATGCGTCCTGCCAACTGGAGAACCAGGTTTCACGCTCCTCTTCAATTTTTTAGCCGCGAGGTCTTTTATGCATTTTCTCCTTTGTAGGTGCGTGGGTCTACGTGAATGTTGCCAACTGCACCCCGTCAGACGGCTAATGATTTCGAATTTCGCCCCCCAGTCCCCTCCTCATGGTCAGATACCACCCCTCCCCCACATGGACAAAGTCCGCGATGACGCTGATGGTTAGTACACGAATAAGAAGGCGCATATTGTCATTGTATGACCTACCAGTCCTGGCAAGGCTCGGCTTGTTCAACATTTATATCATTAGAAGCACGTGGTTATGCGTGTTTTCATCCTTTTCTTTGCAAACAACTTAAAGAGAATGTACCATCTTTATAATGAGATTATAACTGAGCTAACAATGTGACAGAGTATGCCAAGAAACCACTTAATCGATATTTCATTTGTCCCAGAAGATACCGTTCGTGGGGAACAAAAGAAAAAAACAATTGCCTATCGACCCCAGCCTCCCCAGCTGGTCCCATGGTATGAGGTGACCTTGGGAACATGACGTGATGCTCTCAGTGGCGGATCTAGCCGGTCGGACTGGGAGGGGCAAACCAAAGTCGAAAAAACGTCACGCAGTGCAAAACAGCCCTACAATATAACTTCCCAGTAGAATTTTGGGTATGTAAGGCGTAAAGCAAAAAAAAACTCACCGGGTGAAAAATATGGGCCTCGAGATACTTTTTTCCTATCCAAGGCCCATATTTCCACTGAAATTGACTGGATCTGTTTCAAGTTGAGAGTTGAAGCACCAAAATCTTGCTTTCAAACTGAAAAGGAGTCGGGGAAAAAAGGAGGTCAATCGTTTTGGGGGGCAAAAACATAGTTTTGCCCCGAGCTTTTCCGTTTGGGGGGGCAAATGCCTTTTCTCCCCCTGGATCCGCCACTGGATGCTTTAGCCCCACTCTACGCACACATATTTCTTGCTTGGATCTCTTTCAAACCTACGTACTGAACGTGCCTTTGCTAATGGATACTGTAAATACTTATAACTTTCTTCAATGACTTGTTTGAAACGTGAAATCTATTTTGATATATCAACAGAAAGATCAGAAATTGATGTGTCACTTTGGTTCCTAACAATAGGCTCGCTTTTTGAGCTAAAACTCTTCATTTGTATTCATTTTCTATTGTGGCGCAAATACAAAGGTTCAATCTAGAACAAATGATTACTACCACGGTTCCTATAGATACGGTTCGGACATGACAGCCAGCTGACTGCCTGATTTGGCAGCACGTTGAGAATATGGTAGTATTTTGAAGGGTTTTGTTCAAGATAACTTTGATTTTGCTAGCATAAGGTAGAATGCAGCGTTTTGATTGGATAATTGAAACGTTTGAAACAGAATTCTGAAGGTATTAGCATGAAGTTCATCGTGGATTTTCCTTGTTATAAAAGCGCTTTAGAGACTAAAAACTGCACCCAGAAGATAGCCTGATCAATTTTACATACCAAAAATAAAAATATACCCTTAAGCACCACTTACATTTTCCCACTGGCCCGTGCACCAAACCCCTCCAAACAGACCCATTGGAATTACATGTTAAATTTTGCTGCCAAAAAACTGTTAGAACCAGAAATGGAACCTTCAAAACCCCAGAATTCTAGAGAAGTATCTCATGTCCGCCCCCTGATTACTACATCGTACACTGATTTTACGTCACGTTAGTTTTGAAACTTGTGTAGCTCTAACAGAGGAAAATCAAGTAAAGCGAAAGTAAGACTTATTAGCCATTTTTCAGCAGAAATAAGACCCAAGGTGATCATTTTGAATAAGTAATGCCCATAATACCACTACAGCCTGAAATTACAGCAAGGAGCCACAATCCCTTTAACACAGAGCACTGAAAACTAAAGGTGAGAGAATCATTAGAGAGCGGCAGACGGCACTTCGGAAACTCCCACCCAACGAACAAGTTTGGCTCACCAATCCCTGTTCGTGCCTGCATCAGGTGACTTGGCTTAGGGGCCTGCTTCAGATTGTGCTTGTTTGCATCCGTCAACGTGACTGTGATTATCCGACAGCAGTGGC
This sequence comes from Lepas anatifera, assembly GCA_034440635.1. NCBI lineage: Eukaryota > Metazoa > Arthropoda > Thecostraca > Lepadidae > Lepas > Lepas anatifera. The sequence continues at coordinate 1,671,203 of JAOTON010000102.1, read as the reverse complement.
GGTTTCATACCATGTCGGGGGAGGGGCAGCGGTCAAAGTATTGAAAAACAGTGTTTTGAAAGAAGTTTGATGAAACTCGGCTGGTTTCGGGCATGGAGGGGATACCACTTATCGGTCGATGGGTTGCCTGACATTGACTGGTACGGACATCTCGCTACAAGCTTTATGGACAGATTAGAATCCTGGAGGTTCGGACTCGCCATCCCGTGATCTTCCCCCATGCTTTCAAGAGCGTGGCCTGGATGCCCCCTGCCAATGTCAGTGCCCATCACAGCTGCCCGGAGCTGGGGAAGGCTTTAGAAGGGAGAGTGAGAGAGCAGGATGGCTGCTATTCTGCTTGGATGAAGGAAAATACCTCGCCGTACTGGTTTTTATCGGGGTTTTTGCTTTGCTAGATTACCGTTGTTGCGCAGTGAGTGCCTATTCGCCGCGCATGCTGTAATGATTATGTTGCGTAACATGCTTATATAACGTGGCAGGAAATCTGGAATCGTGGGCAGTCATCAACCGTCACGGATGGCCTTTCACAGGATTAGTATGGTGGTTACTTGCGCCGAGTCGGGGCGTCCCGTGCAACGAATGGAGGACTAGATGGGGCCCCTGGGACTAGCGGTGCCGCTAAATAATATACAGAGAATCTCACCTCCTGCTCTGAGATGGTACATTTGGTAGAGATCCAGCGGTGCCCCAGAGTTTCACCTCCTGCTCTGAGATGGTACATTTGGTAGAGATCCAGCGGTGCCTCGGAGTCTCACCTCCTGCTCTGAGATGGCACATTCCATGGCGATCCAGCGGTGCCTCAGAGTCTCTCACCTCCTGCTCTGAGATGGCACATTCCATGGAGATCCAGCTGTGCCTCAGAGTCTCACCTGCTCTGAGATGGTACATTCCATGGAGATCCAGCGGTGCCTCAGAGTCTCACCTGCTCTGAGATGGTACATTTGGTAGAGATCCAGCGGTGCCCCAGAATCTTACCTGCTCTGAGATGGTACATTTGGTAGAGATCCAGCGGTGCCTCGGAGTCTCTCACCTCCTGCTCTGAGATGGTAAATTCCATGGAGATCCAGCGATGCCTCAGAGTTTCACCTCCTGCTCTGAGATAGTAAATTCCATGGAGATCCAGCGGTGCCCAGAGTCTTACCTGCTCTGAGATGGTACATTTGGTAGAGATCCAGCAGTGCCCCAGAGTCTCACCTCCTGCTCTGAGATGGTTCATTCCATGGCGATTCAGGGCACCCCTGATATCTGATGTAAGGTGTGGCCTTTATATGTGTTTTTTTTTAATCGAAGGAGATCCGTTAAAACAGGGTACCCCTTATGTATTTCTGCGCTGGAGGGACACGCTTCCGTGAAATTGGCTTTTTTGCTCGCGCATGGACAGGGGCCAGGGCCAGCTTCTCCAGTACAGGTGGGTACCCCACCACCCTCAGGATCTCAAATCCATGCAAAGCGAGAAGGAACTTCAAATATCTTGTCTTTTGAAAATAGCATTCACAGTTTTGGTGAAGTTAATTTTGAGGTCACCAGCACTCAAAGAATGTACACGTCAGGATACAAGTAGGCCTAGGAATTCTGGCGTTTCTTCTTGCCTAGCGGCGTTACCTCCTCATAAATGAATTGGACGGCCTTTTATTTTCCTCACCTGCACCGCACAAAGACTGCCGCTTCCTTCCATGTGTATCTCATATTTCCCTTCCTTAGATCGCGAGAATGGTTTTCAGGCAACTTTGAGGTCTGCTGATAACTTTCTCTCTAATCTTGTATTCTCGTAATGAGTTCAAAGGTTTTCTATGAGACATGATGTCTTTTAAACTTCGTGACGAAAAACAGGATTCATTGCTGGAAAGAATGCACATATCCGTTCAGCAATGCGAGAATGCACACTGCCTTTGGCTTCAAGCTTGACTTTTTGGGACTGTAAAAAGCTACATGATATAGAAGGCCTTTTCAGAGGTTAGAGGAATAGGCCTTATTTAATCAGAGAACTGTACAAATTGTAAATATGAGCATGGGGGAAAGTCAGGTTGTCTTGTAATGCGATTCAAGCAAGATTCAATCTTCCTCTGAAATCTATGCGCTTCGTAGTATTCGTGATTCCACCGGATATGACCCGAGTCTTCCTATTCAGGATGTAGTGTTCGAGCTGCGCCGTCGTCATGACTTTTCGTGATATTAGTTGGAGGTTCTATCTTTGGTCCTGGCGCTGGGGGTTGGTGCTGGTCCCGGTCGGGACTTTGCCGGAACCCTCTGGGTCTGTGCCGGAACCGTACCGGGACCTCAAAGGATTGGGGGGATGAGGTGGCTTAGTGGATAGCACCTTTGTCTTCTAAGCCACCGGTCCCGGGTTCAAGTCCCGGCGGAGCCTCTGAATAAGTCGATCTGATCCCCAAAATCCCTTCCAACAGGGTGAGAGTTGGCGACGCCGTATGACCCTGGCAGTTGGTGTGTCGTTAAACCCCAACAATTATTATTATTGACCTCGAAGGATTGGAGAGGGTAATTGTCTTAATTAAGGCCGGTGTTCTCTGGAGTCCATATTGCATTGCGATTAATTCATGTTTAACCAATTAAGTTAGTTTTCTTGTTGTCTTACTTAAACCATGTATGGGGCTGTACATGAATCGGGTCATGGGGAGGTGTCAGGCCGAAAAGTCGTGTACCAGAGCATGGAGTAGGCCTTTTCTGGCAGCAGTTTTTACTACCGTTGAGCTCTTGAGTTGGTCAGGCAAGGATGGACCTGTCTAGAATTCGAAGTGAGACTGGAATGCATGCATAAGTAGCAAAATGAGGGAAGGAAGGAGTCTAGAAACCTCCAAAAAGTGACGTCACTTATGAACAGTCCTTAATTTTACTGAAATCCTACCAATCTTTCAAGTCAACCTTTCCCTCTAAGATGAGCTTGAACTTTCCGAATAGTGGACAATGTAAGTACACTGGAAGCAAGCTGTAGCAGTTTGCGCTGAGTTAAATTCCGTCCATAGACCAGGAATGTAAGAATTTAGTTGTAATAATTTTGGTTCGAAAATGGAATGAAATAGCATGATCACTCTTAATTTATGGCTGAAATAAGAAATCGAAATCACTGGTTGCAATGTATGAGACAAGGCTGCAAATTTATCCCTTTTAAGCTTTTTTCCGGGACCACGTTGGGTCTTGTCGGGGTCTGCCGGTGTCGAAACCAGCACTTAAGAAAAAGTAGACCATCCAGTATTGACCGGCTGAGTGACGTCACTGGCGTATCCGCCGTGATCCGACGGCAATAGAACCAGGTCCCAAAGGCAGCAGTATTTCTGATGCGTTGCGTCGTCGCTGCTGCTGCTGGGTAATTTTTCCCAAGCTTATTTCTTCCGAATACAGTTGGTCAAAACGAAGCGAGTAATTACCCGGTTTTAGTCGTAATCATTTTTATTTAAGCCTTGGTCGAAATGACGTTAATGACGTAAGTCGTCATAAAATCCGCTGTTACGTCACTGATAATCTGACCTTGACATCACGTCATGACAGCGGGACGTCCCAGCTCTGAATACAGTAGAAAGTCACACATTTTGGCACCCATAACGGCTGACTGAGGAAACCTGAAGACAATATACAAACACCATTGGAATCATCTCGTGAAGTTCAATCCAGTGATTTATCATGTGACGCTGAAACCGAGCAAGAACGCCCTCCGTCCCTTGACAAGCTGTCTTTCTCGGTGCAGATACGTACTCCATCGGCTACAACCGGCTGGCCTTCCTGCTGGAGTGTCTGCAGGATCTGCACCAACAGCTGATTGCCCGCGGAGGCCAGCTGATTGTAACCCGCGGCCGGCCGGTGGAGGTGCTACGCTACTTCCTCACCGAGCACGGCATCACTCACCTCAGCTTCGAACAGGTGACCCAGTCGCCGGCGAGGGGGCTGGTGGGTCGCTGGAAGGTCGAAAGGTGATGGCTTGTGTTAGTGGATGTCGGTTTTAGGTTGTTTGAGACGTGACGGAAATAAATGGGGCGGGTAGTGAACTTGGCATGAATTAGAAGCGATTTATTTTTTCAGGGCGTGACTGGTGTTTACGTTTCAGCTGTCTGAGGTGTGCTTCAGTTTAAAACACTGGCAATGGTCTCAGCTCTGTATCGGCGGATCCAGGGGGCAAGTTGGGGCACCTATTCCTGCGGTTCGACCCTGGGCACCCCCTGGAATGGTCACGGCGCCCACCCTGAGGGGTGGGTGGCTACCCTAAAATGTCGCTCCCCCAGGATGCCGGCGCCCCGTGATAGGATTTTGCACCCACCTGATAGGTTTTCCGGCCGAAAGTGAGCCCCCCGAGCACATGCCCCCATCGGAAGTTCAGGATCCGCCTATGGAGCTCTCCCATTTTGAAAAGTTTCTGTCCAATTATATCAAATACATAATACCCGGGTGGGGTAAAAAGTTATCAAGATTGGCAGAAAATTGACTCAAATTTCAATTAAGATAAGGTAGTTGCTCTGCGGGCTTTCATGATTCGGCCCTTGCGTATGTCAGACTTGACTGCCCAGATCAGAGTTAGCTGTTTTTATGCTTGTGCTGTTTTAATGGTAGGTACTATCGCAAGCTCAAAACTCAAGCGTTCACACTAAACCGATGCGCAAATCGCTTCCGATCCTACTTACACTGACCTAACTTGAATGGCTGTGTGCATCTACGAACGCTCTATGCCACATCCAAAGCGTTACCGCACAGCCTGTTTTTCACCGAATAGCGTTCTCGCCACCATCTTCCCGGGCCCCGGAGCCATATTGGGCTGGCCGGTAGCTGATAACCCTGCCTGCTGCTCGGACCATTGTCGCCCATGGCTCAATCTCCGTATGCATAAAACAGCGACAATAGCTCGATATGGATCTAACCTAGTTAGGCTGTCTTGTTTGTGATGCTTTCGCCGGTCACCAACGCACAAAACTTGTTGGGTGTGGGCGGCGCGCAGTGATGTTTTTAGTGGGGAAGGGGGAATGGGCCCCGCCCCCTTTGGTGCCCCGGATGCCGTGTGCAATTGTTGTCCCCCAGGATATGTATACGGTTCTACAGGGGCGTTGCCATGGATATTTTTCCGAGGGGGACGGTCTCCAGCGTGGTGACTAGGGGGAGGGGGATGGAACGAAGTCTAAACTTATTACAACTCCGAGAGAGCACTACTAATTCAGTTCCGCTATAGCCAATTTGGAAATATTTATGCACAGTCACGCTAATAAAAGGGTAAGAAAAGACGCCGCTTATCGGTCGAGTGCTGTAATTTTGGGGGTTCATTCCCGCTGCTTTTCCCATTCGGGGACGCCCTGCACCTCCCACCCCAACCCGCTTTCAACGTCCATGGCTCCTACCATCACTCACTATGTTCCATCATGTCATCACGAGTCGGCTTCATCTTCCATCACGCGTGCCTGCTGTGGTCTGGCTGGTCTCACCCCCTTTAGCATATCAGTAAATGACAGCGCATTCTGGATTGACATGTGCGGTGGAATGTTGTTTATCGAGTTTCTTAAATTGTCCTTCGCCCCACTGCCTGAGCCGTTGCCTTCGCCCCAGGTATTTGTATTTATTGAGTAAGATCAGCCACAGGTATTCGGCCCAATTACAGCTGAAGTCGTGGACATAGAAGAAAAGACTAGATGAGCATTTACAATGACGTAGCTCCTATTAGTGGTAAAGGTACCCAGTGACTAAAAATAGAACGTAAAGCACATTCACAACGGTGAAAGTATGACTTAAAACAGGGTGAATACTTCGTCAAAATAAAGAGGAGGGAGCCGCCCGCCTCCCTCCCCCACCACATTCACACGTGATTCCACACACCTCGATCAGACTCCAGACCTGCCCTTATCGACCTCAGAGCCCCAGTCGATGACCTGACCTTGTCTGACCTCAGGACATGAATCCAAAGCAGCTGACCTGGTCTGACCTCAGGACCCGGAGCCGATTTGGAAGCCTCGCGATGACGCCGTGCGAGCCTGGTGTGACCAGGAGCGCGTGGAGGTCATCGAGCGCATCTCGCACACCCTGTGGGACCCGGAGGAGGTCATCAAAGCCAACGATGGCCAACCTCCGCTCACGTTCTCTATGTTTCACGTAAGTATCCGTACATCTTGTGCTGACGCGGGGTCATTACTGTGGAGTTAATCACCTTTGGTGCCCGAGGATTTCTGGTATTTCAAGACAGAGCGATTCCGGTCATTAAATTTCAAAGGCTTTCCGATAGCTTCAGTTAGTGTGTGGGTGTAAAAGGTGTTGAAATGAGGTGCTTGCTCTGGACTCGATGAGTTGCATGCCCGCAATGGAAGCTCCGTGAGGCAGCAGGAGGGGGAGGGGGACGAGGCTAGGCGCACTATGCGAAGTTTTCCCGTACGCTGATCCTGCGGCTGGATGCGCGGGCTTGTGGCATTTTCGGAGTGTGCACGTGGAGTGACTCAGGGGTGCAGAGCCTGAGGTATACGGAGCGGGTCTGCTGGTTGGAAACACGCTGTCTTTTGTTCGACCTGCGGCTATCCCTGGCTTGTTTCGCGCACCGATCGTCTCAGGAGCATCCAAGCTGTGCCTTTCGACGGTGTTTGTGTCTCTCCGCTTCAGTCTATCGGTGTAGGTAACCTTGCCGTTTAATCAGGACGGCAAAGATAATACGAATATCCCAGTATTAATACATTGTATACTGCTCTTTGAATTCACGCCAGCAGCTTAAGCACTAATTTCTAGATACCCTCGCGGCTCTGTTTGCTAGTTACTTGGGCTTTCGGGCGGACAAACCTCCTAAGGTTATAAAGCTCGGCTCTGTTCTCTGGGGGACAGCTGTGTTAGTGTTCATTGAGAAGTGGCTGCAATATGGGCGCAGACATTAGCATGAATGCGTTTAAGGTGGTTGGACCAGTTCAACGTTCATTCCCAACCTCGTATGCGCGAGAACGCCTCCTGGGTTGCTATTTAGGCTCCCTTGCGTTCGTGAGAAGACGTCCTGGCCTTCTGTATAAGCAACATGTTGTTGCCAATAAAAACGAAAAGGCTGCAAAACGATATTGTAATGGTTTTATATGACGATGCATTTGACGCGGGCTTTTTGCATGCTTTTTTCTCTTCATGCCCGCCTGTGCGTGGAAGCATTCTTCACATACTATGATAGCGCCGATAAAAACGGTCAAGGGCAGTGGCGGATACAAGGGGTGGGGCTAGGGGGTCTCAACCCCCTCCCCCAATGTCAGAGTGCCTATAGCAAATGCATAGGCGGAGGTTGATCTGAGGCAGTGGTGGGTGGTTGGGCGGATTTTTGGGGCAAATGTACTGCAGCTGCTGCTTTCGGAGTGAACGTTTGGGGGCTGCGTGAATTTTAGGCCATTGCTCCCTGTCGGCGTAGTCAGCGTCATATTTGATTTTCCCTTGTGATAGTTGTTGCTTAGGTTGTTGTCTTGTTGTGATTTTTCCATAACTGGGTTCTGAAGTTCATTGATATGTGCATTGGGTTATTATGACAGGGCTGATGTGATTTACTGCTCCTTGTCTATGTAAAAGCATCAATTCTGCCTATTCTGATGACTTTCCCTACAGAACAAAGCATAAAAGAGCGTAATATACTGGAATTCAAATTCTTACTTTTAGTTAGTTATGTTAGACTTTGCACGTATTTTGGCGTGCGATTAGTGTTGAAGCATGCAGTTATGGTGTGCTGACGATGACTGCGACACATCGCGTGCGGCTCGTTTCTCGCCCGTGATCGCCTGCTCCCATTCCGTCCAGTGTACGTGTCGATTCCGCCGTTATAAACAAGCAGAGCGAAGTTGTACAGAGGCGAACAGCCTGTAACCTCGGCCTCCGCTCGGCAGCAAGTGGCCATGTCGATCGGCCTGCCTCCGCTGCCGATTTCAACGCCTCCCTTCTTCTCGGACCGGCTGGCCACCTTTGACCTGAACCAGCCGCACCCGCACCCGGTCAAGGTGAGTGGGGGTCACTCCCATCGCTCCCCCGCCCCCCCCGCCGCCGCTGTACCCCAACACATGCCACTGCGGCGGCCGTCAGTTACCGCCCCCTCTCCATCACAGTGGCGGATCCAGGGGGGAAAGGCATTTGCCCCCCTTCGAACGGAAAAGAACTGTTTCCCCCCATCCCCCAAGCGGTTGACCTTTTTGCCCCGACTCCTTTTTAGTTTACAAGCTAGATTTTGGTGCTTCAACTCTCAACTTCAAACCGAACCAGTTAGGTTCAGTATAAATATTGGGCCTTGGATAGGAAACCAAGTGTATTTAGCCCTTATTTTAACCGCGTGACTTTGTTTTGTTTGTCGCCTCAAATACCTCAAATTCTACGGTGAAGCGTTATTGTAGCACAATTTTTTTCACTGCGTGACGTTTTGTCGACTCCTCCCCAAACCGGCCGGCTGGATCCGCCACTGCTCCATCTCTACCCCGCCCCGCCCCTGCGCCATTGTTTTTGGGGATGTGTGGCTCAGTGTTAGAGCCGCGTACTCCATTGTCTGTTAATGTCCCCGTGCCACGGCCATCCTGTCGGTGGTTTATGAGCTGAAACTTACCGGCCATTTAAAGCGGTCTGTTCAGCAACGCATGATGGAAGGCAACGCGGTCTATAAGAATTAAAACCGAGGTGTAATGTACAGCCGCTTCGATACTGATTGGTAGGTATTAGGCCGCGGTCGCTTTTGCAAAATATCTCTCAAGTGATGGTTCCTGCCGACACCGTTGTTGCCCCACCTGCTGCGTTTTAACTGGATGCATGAACTGCGGTGCAAAAATACTTCATTGCGTCCAAAATTCGGAAAAAAATTAAGAAAAGACACAGAAAATTATCGGGATTGGTCAAAACAGTTTTTTGTTCATAATTTTCTAAATTGACTTCTCACCCAGTTAGCAAGGTCCCAAATTTGAAGAGCTCGTCGAAATACATTACTAGAGACGTAACCTTTTGTAAGAAGTGTAATCGTTTTAAGATATTCCTTAACAACAACTGACAACTGACAACAACAACTTAATAACAACTGAGACTCATACCTACCAATCAGTGTGGAACCGGCTGTACCTACGGACACAAAACTGGTCTTCAACGTTGGTCAGCGTGCGTATTGATAACCTTGACTTGCCTCGCTTGTTTCTCCAGAGTTTTAGGTGAAAGTCAGCATCTAGCATGTTGAGTTTAACAACATACTAATAATGCTTATAATCTCAGTTATATATATATATATATATATATATATATATATATATATATATATATTATATTTGTATTAATCATACTATTATAATCTCAGTTTCGGTCAGTCTCTCCAACGCTCGCGTTTGTAGTGATCCAAAAAGGAAACCAATGTAATGTACAAATTCTATTTTCTTCTCAAAACTATCAAGAGTTAAAAATTGCAGTAATTTCACACAACACCACTTAGAACACCTGAGAAGTAAAGGTATTATCGTGTGATTTAAGCTGCCCATCTCGTCTTGATCACACTGCAAGTTGGTTGGACAAATACAATTGTTTGATTTCAACTGGGCGTGCCACCATACTTCTTGTTATACCTTCGCTCAATATCCAGGGATTGAGCTGCTCAAAGAACACGATAGATGGATGACCAAGAACATAGAATTTCTCGAAGAATTAGTTTTCTAATAACCATCTCGGCTAGAATGACTATTGCAATACAAGTTTTACTCGCATTTTGTAGTGTTGGGTTTCGTGAGAAAGCGATTTGTCGCGGAGCTTATATTCCCTAGTTGCTTTGATAGGAAGCACCCAACTAGTGTGATGAGGTATTTTGAGACGTCCTTAGCCTGTAATTTTGGAATTTGACTCAAATTTGATAACGCTAACAGCTACTACAATAACTGGACAGGATGCGTCACGTCGTTCAAAGGGGACTTAGTGGCCTGTTTGAGTGGTCGGTCTGCCCGTAATGAATGCTTCACAGTTCCATGGTAGTGGACCATGACGCCGACCTCGATGTGCAGAGTTGGGTAAGTGCAATATTGGTCATCACTACAGGAGCGGTGCCACCGGCAAACAGGGAGAGCGCCAGTCTCCATCACGCTACTGACGGGAAAGTTTCCACTCAATAACCTAAAGCTGGCGGGGTTGGGGCTCATTGTTCGCTTCTGCACTGTCTAGCTACGGAGCTTTTTTCGATTTGTTCCGGATTTGGCTGAAATCGGGGATTTTTTTAATGAAATGTGCTGGGGTGCAAATCTTCCCTGCCCGCCCCTGTTCCGACGCATGTGAATAATAAGCCATACTCCGGTATCATCGTACAGACCACGCACAAGCTGTGTGAATAGGACTTGGCGTCCGCGGGAGCCCTGCTGCGGTTGCTATAGTTACGGCATAGTCTGCTGACGAAATCCAATATTGCCGGCGTCATAGAGATCTCATTCAGAGAACTGATATGGTATTGCTGGTGATGACGGAAGCAGAGGGTTGGTCAGCTGTTGATTAGGGCGGATAAGGTGTTGCACGGCCCCTATATTGCGTCCAGGGAAGTACGTCAAGGAAAATTGTAACTTATGAACCAGTCGCGTTAATATTATGCCTGTATTTATGAATAGTAAGCAAATTCATAAATAAATGACACTGGAAGGTGTCAGCAGCAAAGTGTTTCATTGATGTTGAAATATACAATCAAGCATTGGCGGATCCAGGGGCCAAACCAACGTTTTGGGGGCTAAAATGAGAAAGCTCAAGAAAATATAGTTTTATTGTTACTATTCATGGCTTTGGTTATTAATAAGATAAGTAGAACATTTATTACTGCACAATGACTAGCCTGAGTATAATACCCGACCGGTTTCGGGAGCATCCCGCCCCCGTTTTCAAGGGAGATGAAAATTACACTATGACATAAACCTAACTAAGCGAAAAACACGAAGACAGTACACTTTGAAATAACATTCTTAGCTGTGAACAAGACGAATCATTTTATAATTATGAGCTCTAAACACGTGTTATTTTTCAATTTAATTTAATGTCAAATAGATATCAAATGGGACGCCACAACGACTTTAACTTTCGACTCAAGACAAAAACAGCGGGAAATAAAAGTGGCACTTTACATACAAACCACCACGGAACCAAAAATGAATAGAAATATCGGCAAAGTCACCATCTTCTCTGGATTTTTGGACCTCTTAAAACGCCAGTCAAACAAGTGATTGAATTGAAAAATAGCACGTGTTTAGCGCTCATAATTATAAAATGATTCGTCTTGTTCACAGCTAAGATTGTTATTTCAAAGTGTAGTGTCTTCGTGTTTTTCGCTTTGTTAGGTTCATTTCATAGTGTAATTTCCATCTCCCTTGAAAACGGGGGCGGGATGCTCCCGAAACCGGTCGGGTATTATACTCAGGCTAGGCTTTGTGCAGTAATACATGTTCTACTTAAAATATAGTTTTATTTAAGAAAAACGGCTAAAATATGGTCCTTTCGGGGGCTAAAAGTTCGTACTTTAGGCTTTAGAGGGGACCACGGCCCCTTTGGCCACCCCTTGGGTCCGCCATTGCAGCCAAGTGCTAAAATCCCGTCCAATTTAAGATATTTGGTTATGACATGGCATCAATAGGTACAAACATATTCGTGAACGTGACTTACAGAGTATATTAGTACCTTGCTGTGTGGAAAACGACGAGAAAATATCACTTTTGAAGGTGTCCCGGTTATTTTGTATCAAAAGTGAGCTCTTTTTAATCAGCACTTTCAAAAAGTGGCCTTTTCCTGTTGCGCTCGACCTTTCGCCAGCTGTTTCCTCTCAAATCAATAGCTGAGGAAGCATCCGCTTCTCTCATAGCATAAAGAGCAAAAGAAAGCCGTGCCTTAACGACTCTAATGTACATACCTCCGTGTGGTGTGTATGCAACAGGAATGTTGCGGGCAGAATCACGTGTCATATTTAATTCGCGTATATCTTCTTTGGTTTCTGATTTTTCCCGTTCTATATCTTATCAGGTCACTAAAAAGATAGCAAAATCCGAAGAAAAATCTCACTAAAACAGATTTTTGTCTCTCCCATGTGGATATCACTACCAGATCACTTTATTGGGACTTAGTTCATCCAGATACACCGATGAAATGGCCCAAAGGCACCAGATGACCAACCCTGCCAACCAGCTCAGCTCTGTGATGCTGACCTGCCACCTAATAGCCATCCGTTGTGCTCTCCCCTCATCTTCTCCCCTCCTCGCATTCACACAGACGTGTGCGGCACTTACATGGACTGTGTCAGCGTCTGCTCGTAAGGACTGGATTGATGTGCTGAGTGCATGCATCGTCGTCCTTCCGGCAAGGCTTGTGAAGGTGTCGGATTTGCGGCGGCTGCTCCTGGTCCATTGTGGCTTTATCATGGGCATCAGGGAGATGTGCCATCCTGGTAGGGTCAGCGACCGTGAGGGCCAGCCACCGGGACATAACGTAACCCACGACTGAAACGGGAGACTCCCGTTACTCCGCTTGGCACCACTCTGCTGTTATCGAATTTGTTCACGTGTTTAGGTATGTGGTGCCAGAATCGATAGTCGGTTTGGAAGGAATCGCAAAAAATGGGATTTTAATCAGTTTTTTATTAATACGTAGTGCACGGAAGTCATGACTTGTACCTCGCCGCCCCATTATGATGAGTGTTAGTACGATAGAAAAAAAACAGTCCGAAATCTCCTTCAGAATCGTATTAAAGGCCCGCTTTGGAGTGCTGAGGGTAGATTAACCCGCCATACAATGAAAAAATGCATATGGAATACGTACTTCGCTAAGGCCGGCGCTTCTCGCCGTAGCTCTGATGTCAGAATGTACGCACCTTAAAAAGTTATTTTGTCGTCAGAACGTTTGAGAGGACCCGACCGTATCGGTATCCCTTTAACGACAGATTGGGCCGTTTGAGAAACCAGCGGACAGGGGGTGGACATGAGATACTTCTCTAGAATTCTGGGGGTTTTGAAGGTTTCATTTCTGGTCCTGACAGTTTTTTGGAAACAAGATTTAACATGTAATTCCAATGGGACTGCAGGGGTTTGGGGCACGGGCCAGTGGGAAAATTTAAGTGGTGCTTAAGGGTATATTTTTTATTTTTGGTCTGTAAAATTGGTCAGGCTATCTTCTGGGTGCAGTTTTTAGTCCCTGACACGCTTTTATAACAAGGAAAAGCCTCAATGAATTTCGTGCTAATTCCTTCAGAATTCTGTTTCGAACGCTTCGCTGAACCAATCAAAATGCAGTATTTTACCTTTTGCTACGAGAATCAAAGGTATCTTGAACAGAACCCTCCAAAATACTACCATATCCTCAACATGCTGCCAAATCAGGCAGTCAGCTGGCTGTCATGTCCGAACCGTATCTATAGGAAACGTGCCAGCGGACTCGTGTGTGACTGTGTGAGGACCGCAGGCTCCTCAGCCATCCAGGCCATGGAGAACAAACACTGACGCCACAAACCGGTGATGATGTGCAAACTCTCATTAATACATAAATTATGCCCAAGTCATTGCAAGTGTTAAGTTCGGGGTCAGCATCTGAGTGAGCCGGGCGAGACACTCTTGTGGCTTCGATGCTAGACTCGAGATTGGTCTTGCGTGGATTACCGTGCTTTCGACCTCCAAAGCAGCGGAGGCCTGTGTCCTATCTGGTGCGGTGGGGAAGGTTCCTTAGAAGGTAATGAACCACTTAGTCGAAATTATAAAAAGGACTGTTGATGAATGAAATGGTACTAAAAATCAGGAAACCGCATTTTGTTTACACCCTCAATCGGTCAAAACAAAAATATTTCGTTTTTTTCTAATTTCCCTGGATTGAACCAAGCATCAGTTGTAATTACGGGACTTGCCGCCCGCGGCATTTAATGCTGCATCAGCGATGCTATTTTTCACATTAATCACGTGGCATGCGTGGCCAGATAAAAAGGGGCTCCTTCATGCTTGCAATTCAGGCCCTTTATTCTGAACTTTAACATGTGCGTAAGTTTGATGCAGAGTCCTGGGTGAAATACAATATTAAAATAGTGGTTTGTCGTCATGCTCTATAAAGCTTCTGTAAGTTCAAAACGCATTATAAAAGTGAGACAGTCCCTTTAAACATCTACGCCAATGCTCCCCGTCATTGACAAGTTTGCTTTTGGGTAGGGGACATGATTTGTTTAATAATAAAAATCATCAAAGGCCTGCCTCCGAGGTCTTGACCGCACTGTTCTAATTATTTATGTACTGAATCTTCAATAGACTATGCGTTCGATTGCAATAGATGGGGTGTAGTTTTGAGGAGCCTTTCTCAAGGCTCTTATCCGGTCAGGCAGGATACGGAAACAGCGCGCGGCGGAAATAGAACCCTCGGTCCGTACCGTCCCGACTGGAACCCTCGGTCCGTGCCGTCCCGAATGGAACCCTCGGTCCGTGCCGTCCCGACTGGAACCCTCGGTCCGTGCCGTCCCGACTGGAACCCTTGGTCCGTGCCGTCCCGACTGGAACCCTCGGTCCGAGCCGTCCCGACTGGAACCCTCGGTCCGTGCCGTCCCGACTGGAACCCTCGGTCCGTACCGTCCCGACTGGAGCCCTCGGTCCGAGCCGTCCCGACTGGAACCCTCGGTCCGAGCCGTCCCGACTGGAACCCTCGGTCCGAGCCGTCCCGACTGGAACCCTCGGTCCGAGCCGTCCCGACTGGAACCCTCGGTCCGAGCCGTCCCGACTGGAACCCTCGGTCCGTGCCGTCCCGACTGGAACCCTCGGTCCGAGCCGTCCCGACTGGAACCCTCGGTCCGTGCCGTCCCGACTGGAACCCTCGGTCCGTGCCGCCCGAATGGAACCCTCGGTCCGTACCGTCCCGACTGGAACCCTCGGTCCGTGCCGTCCCGAATGGAACCCTCGGTCCGTACCGTCCCGACTGGAACCCTCGGTCCGTACCGTCCCGACTGGAACCCTCAGTCCGTGCCGTCCCGAATGGAACCCTCGGTCCGTACCGTCCCGACTGGAACCCTCGGTCCGTACCGTCCCGACTGGAACCCTCAGTCCGTACCGTCCCGACTGGAACCCTCGGTCCGTGCCGTCCCGAATGGAACCCTCGGTCCGTACCGTCCCGACTGGAACCCTCGGTCCGTACCGTCCCGACTGGAACCCTCAGTCCGTACCGTCCCGACTGGAACCCTCGGTCCGTACCGTCCCGACTGGAACCCTCGGTCCGTACCGTCCCGACTGGAACCCTCGGTCCGAGCCGTCCCGACTGGAACCCTCGGTCCGTGCCGTCCCGACTGGAACCCTCGGTCCGAGCCGTCCCGACTGGAACCCTCGGTCCGTGCCGTCCCGACTGGAACCCTCGGTCCGTGCCGTCCCGAATGGAACCCTCGGTCCGTACCGTCCCGACTGGAACCCTCGGTCCGTACCGTCCCGACTGGAACCCTCAGTCCGTACCGTCCCGACTGGAACCCTCGGTCCGTACCGTCCCGACTGGAACCCTCGGTCCGTACCGTCCCGACGGAACCCTCGGTCCGAGCCGTCCCGACTGGAACCCTCGGTCCGTGCCGTCCCGACTGGAACCCTCGGTCCGACCGTCCCGACTGGAACCCTCGGTCCGAGCCGTCCCGACTGGAACCCTCGGTCCGTGCCGTCCCGACTGGAACCCTCGGTCCGTGCCGTCCCGACTGGAACCCTCGGTCCGTACCGTCCCGACTGGAACCCTCAGTCCGTGCCGTCCCGACTGGAACCCTCGGTCCGTGCCGTCCCGACTGGAACCCTCGGTCCGTACCGTCCCGACTGGAACCCTCGGTCCGTACCGTCCCGACTTGAACCCTCGGTCCGAGCCGTCCCGACTGGAACCCTCGGTCCGAGCCGTCCCGACTGGAACCCTCGGTCCGTGCCGTCCCGACTGGAACCCTCGGTCCGTGCCATACCAGCTGGAAGTTTATGGTTTTGACTGAATGAGCGATTTCCGCAGTGGCAGCTAAATTTGAAAGCCAAAGCAGATTTGTTTACTGAGGCTTGTCTTTTGTGGCTTATTGCTCTGTTCTACCTATATTATTCGTGTGTCAGCAGTAAGAACAGCAGATCCCTGTTTGGCATACCGTTCCCGGTCCGGGTTGGTCGGGGTCAGGCTGGGCTATTTGTTCGGCGTGACGTCTCTCCATTATATTGAGGAGGTGTACCATTAAAGGAAATGTGGCACCTTCATGACGTGATTTTAACTGAGATAGCCAAGTTGTAAAGCAAGTCGGAAAACCCGGTACTCAATATATCATTTGTTTTGGAACTCGAGATTCTCGTAGAAAATGGCTAAGACCTACCTGCAATGTACCCCTCATGTACCCTTAGCAGCAGGCCACAGTTGTCATGGCTGTTGGTGCGACGACATATGCTGACGTCACGATGAGCATCAATCAATCGAAGCCCTTGAAACGTTTCGAGTATGGTAGTGGTTGCCAGATCATGACATCATTCCACAGGCAGGTATTTATTTCTTTTCCTAGAGGAGTATTTTAAAAATCAAAATATTGAGCTTATTGTACATTTTTCAAAGAAATTATGAGTGGTTTCATTATTTTCGGCTAAAAGTACGCCTAATTACAGTAAATTCGAGGATTCGACCAACGTGCCACATTCCCTTTAGTGTACGAATATCTTCCAAGTCGGAAGGATAGCTCCGCCAATATGCGGTTGCATTATTATTTTAAATATGTTGGGAAGTAGACTGTTCCGCAGGTGGTGGTCGACCTTTGCTTCATATCCGACTCTGAGAGACACCCGGTTTAAGTTCGAGCGATGTTCAGCACTGCTGTTGAAGATGCTTGGCGGCTCGTCTGAGAGGTCATTTCGATTGTCGGGCCCGATACCGGAGGTGCCGAGGTTCCATGATGGAGGTGCCAATCCGGAACTGGTCCGGACAGAAACAGAAAAATAACCAAGTTCAACTCTGGAATCCCTCGGACAACCCCTGAAATCTCGGACACACTTGTGGCAGTGTTGGTACGAACTCGCTTTTGATTGTGTGTGTCGGATGCATCGAAGCTACTTTGTCCGAGTCATGGTTGCCCTGCGTCCAGTGGTGGGGTTCGGGGAGCTCTCCGTAGCACCATTTGAACTCATATTATCGATGCTTGCTAACGGACACTTGTGGGGTACCAGTGTACTGAAGTCCACTACACAAGTTCTCACCTAGCTCCGACCCAGGTCTCAGTTCTGTATCGTTTATTTAATGCCAGACAAAGTATGTGTGTATGTTTTTGTTTGCCAGGCTAAGTTTATGCTCTGTAAATGGTGATGTACTGCAATCTCCATATTGTTTTGGCAGATAATGGATTTTTTGCGACTCTGGTGTTTCTATGCCAGACTATTTGGTTGCATGGTGTTCCGGCCCTGAGGTGGGATACATATTGAAAAAGCATAGGCAGCCGGCTCGGAAATATGGGAACTCGACTTGTCTTTTGAGTAAACAGTTTTACGGGCCGGGTAGATTACTTTGGAAACGAAACAATTTTGTGAATCGGTACTCCTAGCTTTTTTGGAATGCTGAGGCTGTTGAAACTCACCCGAAACCCAAATTTTAGGTGCTGTCAAGTGGTGTAATCGACCATTCAAGACCTTTTGGTTATTGGTTAATGCGTGAGCTTTCTTTCATATTATTAGGAGAGGGACAAGCTTGGAGTTGCTCGAAAACCACTATGCTAGCAACCCTACTCACCAAGAGAGAACCAGAAAAGTGTTGCGGAGCAGAACTCTCCTGAACAGAGGATGACGATAACTTGGGTTGACGGGTGTACGGGATGAGTGGGCGGAGGTAATAGACTACCGAGTGCACGTGTAGAAAACTGCTGGATCATGTTATGGTTGACCGAACCAAGGAGAGCCCAGTCATATAGTGGGATGATCGTGTTTCGTTGTTTTGGGTCCCCTTTTGAAATCTGCCCGTGAGTGAATCCAGGGGGGGAGGAAAAGACAGGTTCCTCCACAATCGAGACTTCGGCTTCTCCAGACTGCGCCCTGGCGCCCCATAAAATTGACCCCTCCCCACCCTCCGGTAGGTTGAAGCGTAAGAAATGGTATGACTGGTGCAAATGATTTCCCTCTGTTTCAAAATGCGCTCCGCAGACCGAAGTGTCCCTTCCATATTGAAATCATTGATCTGCAAATGAGTCTGCCGTCGAGGTTAGAACAAAATTAGTCTTTTAGCCTAGGAAGGCGTGAACCTGGGAGTTTGGTTTCCGTTCCAGAATCGAATAAAGTTAGGATTGTTCTGGCCATGAAGATAATTACATTTATTATGAAGCTCGAAATAAGTGTTATTAACGCCAACAAGCCTTGTGGCTCTATCTTAGATTGTGGTGAAATATGTAAACGGTAAAACAAGAGTATTTTCTGCCTGGCCTCATTTGCTTATTTTTTATTACTTAAGTTTCTAAGGATTCCTTCTTGGGCGGGCATGATAATCTGAGTCAGGCTGCGTATCGCTTATGCCTTGCACGCCATAGCCTCAGAAAGTGAAGCAAATCATCAACCAACGGGTTACACTTTGCAAAACTAGCTCAAAAGAGCTACTGTCTGTACTTCGCTAAAAGTGCAACGACGGCCGCCCGGGAGCGAAGTGGTCACCGGGTGCAAGAAGAGCGCTTGACTCTAAGGGAGAGCAATAAGGGTAGCAGAGGGTTGCCCCTAAAGGGAATGTGGCACCTTGATAACGTGATTTTAACTGAGATAGCCAAGTTGTAAAGCATGCCAGAAAGTCCGGTATTCAATGTATAATTTGTCTTGAAACTCAAAATTTAGGTGGAGAAAAGCTAAAACCTACCTGAAATGTACCCTACATGTACCCCAGTCAGGAGGCCCTAGTTTTCAGCTGTTGGTGTGACGACAGCGCTGAAGTCACGGTGAGTAATCAGCTAATTGAAGCCCTTGAAGCTTATTAAATCTGGTAGCATTTGCCAGATCATGACGTCATCCACAGGCAGAGGTTTATTTTTCACCCTAGAGGAGCATTTTTAAAGTCCAAATATTGAGCATATTGTACATTTTTAAGAGAAATCATGGATGTTTTCATGATTTTCGGCTTAAAAATACCCCTAATTATACTAAACTCCTGAATTCGACCATGGTTCCACATTCCCTTTTAGATTAATCTGCCTGTCAGTTATTGCAGTGTGACATCGCAATCGATGTTTCTGAATCATTAATTACAGGGTTTTGCGGTCTGCAATTTGAAGTTTTTCGCCTTCAAAACTCTCCAAAAAGGCAGTAGAAGTTTGTATTTGTTTTAATGTTTTCCGCAGAGATGATAAAAGTTGGTATTTTTTCGTGTTCTTTGGGGTTGTGCACCTTAAGTTTTTGGCTTTTATGTAGGCGTTCCATCTTATTTCTTATTGTCGTATTGAGGATGAATGTAATTTCATTTGACGTTTATTCATGACGTTTATTATATGAAAACTTCTGAAATTCTTACCCGAAATTAAATTTCAGTCAGGCAGTATTGTGAGCAAATCCCTCATCCCATCTTTAGTGCCGAAATCGTAAAAAAAATATTTTATAAAAGATCGTACTTTTAACCCGAAATTGTTTCTAAAAGGTGGTATTTTTCTGGTGAAAACAGCACAAGCACCCTTTGGTAAGCTCGTGTCCTCCTGATACCCTGGAACAGGAAAATAGTAACGTCTGAAACCGAACCGATCCACCGCTTGAATTGAAAATATGCAGCGATATGTGTTTTCTTCATATTGCACTAACACTAGTCAACAGCCAAAATGGATCCGGTACGTGAACACCTGTTTTTACCTATTTCGGTACCCCTGATTTCAAATTTAGTAACCATTTTTTGCTATCGGACCTGGTTTCTTCCCCACATCATACCTGGTGTATAGCCCTTCACTTTCCACACACAGTCATGAGCCTAGCCGTTTGTGGAAAATTTAGATCAAGGATGACGACAACCCGGATTATCTGCACCTAGACAATGCAGCTTATCACTATACATGCGAATTTATTGCAACGGAAGACTACCTCGCATAGGTGCATGCACATTGTACATTGAACAAGGCTTGTGCTCGGTCGCGCAAGCTCGCCGGTATTGTAGATCGAGTGGTGATATTGCAACATTATATGATGAGGATTTTATGTCAGACTCACCTCCCTTGAAGGTCAAGTTCAGGTAAAACGTCACAGGTCAAGGCCATACCACCATTTCAAGGTCATTGACTCTAGTGCCTTCGGTCGGATGACGTCGCCTAATATGACATATATTATGTTATGACGTCATAAGCTAGGTCACTCAATCTTGATCTCAAGGTCGCAGGTTCAAGTCATAGGTCAAGGTCAAACCTTATTTCCCGCCCGACGGCTGCCATAGTGCTAGTTGCAGTATACGTTATAGGCAAAATGCAATATTTTGACGTCAAATGTCAATGGCCTTCAACGACCTTGACCTAAAAATTTCAGAGAACATTGCCTCAGATCTTTCCTCCGTTACTTTAGGTCATTTTCTCCCCATATCCGGCTTCTCATCGCATAATTATGACATTCCTCAATAGCTACCCTGCACAGACAGAATTTTATCTATATGACCTCGTTTTACCGTAAATATATTGACCTAGGTCTATGAAAATCGGGGTTAGGGTAGAATACCCTAGTCCCCACAAACACCCAAACGTTCATATTCCTAGACCTCTTGGGTTTTGCGCTGTCAATGTCACTGATACCAAGAAGCTTGCACAAAGACGACACACAGACATACTGGATCTCAAAATTCCGATCTGATGCGGCATTTCTGCTGCCAGATTCGTCTTCAGCGCCGCAAATTACTCTAGAAATGGACTATTTTGTATTGGATCCACGACAAAAGTTAAATTTTGTTGACCAGTGTAATTCGTGCATTCAGGGAGCAAGTCAACCAGGAACAGGTAGATGGAACTTGAAGTAAGATGTCGGACTTTATAATGAATGGTAAAGTAATATTACATTGCAGTACTGCGACGTTATCAGGTTGCAAATGGATGCAATATCACGGTAAGATACCTCGGGGTATCAATGCGTGTTCAAACAAAATCGCGCAGCTTCTTGAATAGTCTTGTTACGTGGCTTATAAGCATCAAAGAGCGCTCCGTTGGCAGTGTATCAATGGGTTCCCACTGCAAGATGCATTCACTGGTCTCTCCTTTCCCCGGGCTTGTGCGCAGTAATATTCGATCCTCGCTCTGAGCGGCAGATCTTGCAGGGATGAGAGAAATGTAAAAACTGTTCTCGCAAGCAGAAGCGTTGCGACGTTCTTTTTCTGCGACACCCCGGACTGGCGATGACCAGGAAGGGTGTGTAGAATTGTTAAAAGTTTAGGGGTGAATTTATTACTTGTAAGTGCTTCCAAGCACCGCTGACAGCCAGAGAAGCACCCCTACACGTGCCCCGCTGGGGGGGCGAAATTTGCCCCTCCTGATTTTCCCCAGATACTGCACAAACGGAGAGGCGCAGAGCAACGAAACTTACAGTACCTTATCCTTGATCAGTTTTACGCATCTGACCAAATTTTTTAGGTCAGGTCATGTCTGGTCAAGGAGCTATCCAAGGTCAAGTGACCCAACCTCAAAACCTAAAATCACGAGTTTGAAGCGGCGCCTAAGGAACATCTGCCAACCGATCAGTTTGAAACTTTCACAATATGATAAGTTCATTAAGGTCGACAAATCTGCTATCTCGGAATTTTGATATTTTTGACCTAAGGTGGGGTCAATTTTTTGGTTACCCCATTATAAGTCTATGGTGAAAAATTGAAAGGGCTCGTTTTCAGTAAATACCGGATAGATAAAGCTAAAAATCCTCACACCGTGTATTCTTATCTCGATCTTGACCATAAAGTTGTGTTTTTGACCATCTGATCTCTCAAAGGTCATGTCAGGTCACAGTAGCATGCAGTGATTGTTTTGCCAATAACTTGTCACTGAATTGAGATAAAGCTCCTATTTTGCTTGCATTGTGCTGCTTATATGTGACGGGGAGTCGATCGATATGAAACATAACCATACCAGGTCACCCTGTGACCCTGACCTAGCTCAAGGTCAGGTCATTTTCACAATTTGACCTAGGAAGGTCATATTATGCATTATTCGATTCGCCACGATGAGAGAAATCCAATGATGCATATATATATTTACTCTAGCTTAGCTGAGTGTATCTGGAGGTGGAAACGTACACTGCCCTGTTGTAATCCAATGAAACATTCTTTGACCTATGCTGACCTCAATATTGACCTGACATAAAAATGCCTTTAATAATTTATTTTCGTCTCAAGAGCTTTCCAACGCCGTCCGTAGTTTTCCTTTAGCTTTTGCTGGGAAATGAGATACGGAGGGGGGCGTTTTTCGCCCCCCAGCGGGGTGCGTCATGCCAGGGACCCCAGCGGGGTGCGTCATGCCAGGGACCCCAGCGGGGCGCGTGTTAGAGGGAATCTGCAACTTTTCTTCAGAATTCGACAAATGACTATACAAAATGTGTAAAGATCAGGAAATGACATTTTGTTGCCAACTTAAATCGCTTAGAACAAAGATGTGGCATATTTTCTTAAAATTTATGTCATCAAAACAGCAGCTTTAGGCTTCGGCAAAAGTACCCTGATGCCTTGACCACAGGCACATGTGTCCCTCAGACATGGAACCAAATACATTGCATCAGCGATATTCCCCATTCAGTCGTAACATATTTCTTAAAAGCTGTGCTGAGGGGGGGGTGGGCGCAAAGCTCCAACATATTGGCTAAGTCTGAATAGTTGACTGATGTACCTCACCAACGCCGGAATCGGAAACATAAGCTCTACGGTGGTTCTACGCTCGTAGATCTTAGGTGTACGGGTAAGAGGGAGGCAAGGTCTGGATCAAGCCCCAAAATTTGGGGGAGCCGTTTCCCGTAGCTCAGAAGTTGTGGGGCGCGTCCCTCCTCCCCTCGCTTTTTAGCTCACGCTCGGGAGGTAAAGACTCGGTTTCTCCCCCCCACACCCGGTTAGTTTGGAACGATACTCTTCTATTAAGCTGGCGAGAAAATGAAGATAATGCGCTGGATTCATTAAAAATATTGCCCAAAAGCTGAGGTGTGATTTAAATCGAGGCACTTCTCATGGGAAGGGGAAGTTTCTGTTCGCTAACACACCCACTCACATGAATAAAAACAACGCCTGTGGTCGTAAGCACACAACCCCCGCAGGTCAGTGTTGTGTTTTTCTGTTGTTGCTTGTTAAATGTTATTGTTGTGAAGCATATTGCACAGTCTTGTTTATTGATTTACGTTCATAATGACTTCCGGGTGTTTTCCTCTGTGAAGCTACATATGAAACATTTGCTCTTGAAACACGCATGGCAATGCGTTTCTACAGGGTCTTTCATTAGAACTGATATTTTTCATGAGTTGGATATTCACGCTTTGAGCTTGCCAATTGGGACATGCACGCACGATGATATTTGAAATTGTTTGAACTAAGTAGGCGGAGCAGTGTTGGCAGCAGCATTATAATTATGAGTTTTAAAGTGGTGTTGGAAATGACCATTATCTGCCAAGTTTGTTTATTTTAGACCTAAATTAATATTAAAAGAATAGACACAATAATACGAGCTTTCGACGTCAAGTCATCCCTCAGGCTGAGTCATAGTCAGCTATAGTCTGCTATAGTCAAGCTATAGCTCAGCTACATAGCTATAGTCATAGCTATATAGCTCAGCTATAGTCAAGTCATCCATAGCTGAGGATGACTTGACGTCGAAAGCTCTTATTATTGTGTCTATTCTTTTAATATTAATATAGGTCTAAAATAGAAAAATAAGTTGGCAGATAATGGTCATTTTCAACACCACTTTAAAACTCATTGTTTGGATTCGTATATTTTGTAATTTGGAACATCCTTGGGCGATACTTTGAGAGCCCCATGGCAATCTGTTATAAGACGGCAGATGCCAGGTTTTCTTTTTCCCATGCGTATTGCAATAATCCGCGTTTTATCATGCACACCGACATTTCACTGCAATGCCCCCATAAACCGCGGGCCTGAATGTGCCGCGGGCGCAGCTGTTTTTACACCGTCGGCGCCGGCGGCGACATGTGGCCACGACGCACGTGCTGGCGTCACGCATCGATCTGGGCTGCCGGCCCGGGACGGACCTTGAATCGCACCGAGGCGCCCACTGTACGGGCGTAGAAAGCGAAAAGTTTCAGAGGGGACTCTCAACTGCCGGGCCAGACGGAGGCGAGCGTCCAAAGTTTTGACAGTCGGCGTATTGTTTTAGCACTTGTGTGACTATCAATGTGGATTTTGCTGCTGGTTAATTGTCCTGGTGCTACTCTCCCAGACCGCTTTTAAGTTCTTGCGTCGCCTTCTTGTCCTTCCCGTCTCTGGTCGTCGCAGGGGTTGGGGGTCTGCCTTACCACTCCCCGCGCCCCCTCCCAGTAAAAATATGGGGCAACACCGTTGTTTCCTTTATGCACCTGTTGGTGTTCCTGCGTCGAATTGAGGAAGAGTGTAGCTGCGCGGGTTGCGGGCGTGGTGGCGAAACGAGGCTGGTGTGGGCGGCCTCATTAGCAGTGCATAGAGCGGGTACCAGCTGTGCCTGGCCGGGGCGAGGGGAGTGGGGATTCGCCTGCTCTCATGACCTCGGCTGGAGAGAGTTCCGCGTACAGACTGCTTACTAAGTATCGTACCATGCCTATGGTATTGAAGGATCCATAATACGATATTTTTAGTTTCAGGCTTATCACCGTCGTTGGTAAGTTAACCTTCGCCCCGGTGGGAGTGGGGTGTTTGAACAACCCCTTCGGGCTTTTTTTCGGTGGCAACAAATAAAATGGCAGCGCGAAGCACCGCCGTACTTGGCGCGCCTTATTTTTTATCAATTCTGCAACTTTTACCCAAAATTTAAGTGTAGGTCACCGTGCAGGTCAAGGCCCACCTAAAAAATAACAAAGTAAGGGCAGGGTTAATCTATCCAATTGAAAAGCATCACGTAATGAGCTCACTGAGTACTACAAAATTTATTCCTGGATTTTTTACATCGATGATCTGCTGTCAGATACGGACCATGGCCTCTCCATTGGAAATGCTGGGGGAAAACGGGCATTGGGCGAAAATGGCTCTACTTTTGTAGATACAGCTTAGAATGCCCTCATATTGTCATAATCGTAGTATCCTAGGCCCATTACCAGGTTCATATTCCAAGTTTGGACTTGTGATCTCTGATAGGTCATCTGGGGCTACTGAAGCAGGTTTTTAGACTTGGGTCAATAACTTTGCAGGAAATCATGATGAATATTATATTTTGATACCATTACATTTGAATTATTATTGCAAGTCGATTGATATGCATATTGACTATGCTAGGTCAGGTGATGAATTTGACCTGACCTTAGGTCAGGTCATTGTGTTTTGACTTAGTGTAGTCATATCATACATCATTTCATTCGCCGTAACGGGAGGAAGCAAATTATGCCTAAAAATGATTCAAACTCAACTCTGGCAGACACTAGAGCCCAGAAACTCTCCTTTAACATGTCATTTTCTTTGACCTATCATTATCTCAATATCGACCTGAGCCAAAACGTGAATGATATAGTTCCTTCATGAATTTGAATGAGCTATCCATTAGCGTTCCCGTTTTTCGCTATCCTGCATAGGAGCCGAGTTCGGGGGGGTGTTTGAACACCTCTCCTCCCCGCACCAGGGCGAAGGTTGTTCGGAGGCCCACCAGGGCGAGTGTTGAGGCGCCAGTGATGATGATTATGATAGCACACATAATGCACATGGGTGATAACACACATCCATGCATTATTTACTTATATGCTGCACTTCAGTAAATATTTGTGTAAACGTGCGATGCTGCTATCACACCGTTTTCGGCTATATTCACGTCACTGTTACCGTCGGCAGCGTCCAGGTATTGGTAGATACAGTGTCTGTGCGGTCACGAAAACACGGCGACCTTCGCATTCACATTTACGGCAATCCGGGCGGAGAAGGCGGCAGATCCGCTCCCAGATAGCTGTTTGCGCAAGGTCGCGCTGCCGTTTTTCTCGTGAGAAACTGGTATCAGGAGCCTCGCTCTGTCAAAACAAGAGCTGGATTCGTATTTTGGGAGTTGCAGTAACATGGTCGATATGTTTTCTGTTTTTTTCTATTTAGTGATCTCATTGATGTGTGGTGTGCAATATGTGGTGACGTCATCTCTAACGCGTGCGTTCTTTGCATGATTCTTTAAATTTAGTTTTTACCGGTCTTTGCTCATTTTTCGTATCACAGTCATGATTGTTCGAGGGAGATCCCAGACATGATTGTATCGCATACACGTACCACAGACATGATCCTAGGAGGGATGATGACGAATATTTGCGTTGGCGAAAATAATCTAGTAAAATTGCGTAGATATCCTTGTATACTTTTGAATCGGTCTGGACCGCGTAAGCTTGCAGTGAAGATGTTATTTCAGACGCGGCACTGTCGCTATAAAAAGAGAGTTTAATAGTTTTCGTCAATATGTCCTTGTACCTGCTGCGTCAGAAAATGCGACGCGCCAGCAAAACGCCTTCATGAGCCGTAACCGAGCGTACAAGAACAAAGAAATACATAACTCACTCTGGACTGTCCATACGAAAATGGAAACGAACAGGAAGCCGAGTATCGCCTGTTTCGCCTTCATCTTCTGCAGTTTGTTTTGTGTTTTAAGTTCATGTGTTTGCCTATGTGTATGTGTCCGTGTTTGTGTAGCAGCCGGAAATCCTTATATTTATTCTCCTCGTAATCCTTAAACTACCTGGAGGTAACGAGCGCATGCGCCTTGGGCAGCAGCGAATCCTCCAGGTAGTATCCCACCTTCCGTTACCCTCACCCGTCCTTATCCTTCCATAGTTTTCATTCTTTCATACCCATTACGACGGCACTTGAAAAGCCACCACCTGTGTGGGAGTGTATGCAGCTAATGAATAAAAATAAAATAAATACGCTTCGGTCTCAAGATGGTAAATGAAGATTGGCTTAAATATGGCTTGAATTTTGCAGGAGCGGTGGAAGGGCGCTGGGAAACCAGGTTCTTCTCCCTAAACCACCTTCCAAAGTCGACTGTAAGCCGCATGTCCGGTAACTTTAGGCATTCGTCGACGCACCCAAAAACACCACTGGTGATTGATGAATGAGGCGGTTGGCTGTCCGTTTATGGCGACTTCGGCGCCGGGCATGGGCGTTTGACGCGGACAGGGGAAGGACCTCAGCGGATCTAAGGGCGGGCGACCGCTTCCTTCGCCCTTGCCTTCGTAGGGCATCCGCCCCTGAGTTATTCACGCTAGTTTTGAGGGAGAGGTTGTAATCATCATGCACCAGCTATCTCCTACAGATGACTGCTCTTCGAGTTTCCCCGTACACATGTCGAGAGCTAGCGCGCAGAATCGACGCTCGGACGCTCCCAGTGTTGAACACGGCTGCGGGGAAACATCGGTATGGTAGCTCTTTCATCAACACCGGCGGCCCCCAGTCCTTTCGGGATGATGGTTCCGCGTAAAGAGTCAGAGAGCTACCATATCGCTACCCTGTCTTTTAATATTAATGCCAGTTCATAGAAATATAAGTGTCGGTTCTGTTCGTAGTGTTTGAACCGATGAACATACTTCTTCTGGAGCTGGGGTCATGGCCCACCGTTTTATAACCGCTGTGCTAAACAACAGTCACTTTGGGAAATTTGTTATCACTGATTGTGCTCTTACTGTTTAAATTGTATGAAATTCTATTCGTATGAAGAATTGTATGAAATTCAATTAGACTATTATGATGACAGCGAAATATTGTCTCGATTTGTTTTTTTGTATATATTAATAATTCTAAAATATATTGGCATGCTAACGATCAACATCTTTTATAAAATTCAATTGGTGTTGACCTGGGTTTGACAATTATATCATCAGTTTTTAATCGTCGGAATACGGCCAAGTCCCTAACTTTTGTCCCATTGCAAACATTTGTTCAACTATGGACGTATGTACCTTTCATGGAATGCTACGCCGATTAGACTTTTTGGCCTCCAAGTGCGTGTCCGTCAGACATGGCGGTTATGCAGACTTGTCAGATATATCCATTTTTACATCAGCCGCTTTCTTTCGTATCCGCGTCTGTCTCTTCATGAGTGCCCCATTTATCAGTCCGGAGATTGAATTCTGAAGTTGCGGATCACATTTGCCCTCAGCACAGTTGTGAATGATCAGCACCTATTGATCGGCGCCATCCCTCGCGGCAGGTTTTCCCGGCTGTGCCAGAGGTGGCGGATATCGAGCCGCTGGAGCCACCTAGCGGCGAACACCAGAAACGCTATATAGGGGGCGAGACACGCGCCCAGAATCTGCTTGCGGAGAGGATTGCCGTGGAGGAGGCCTCCCTGAACAGGGGCATTGTGATGCCAAACCAGTACTGTCCGGACCTACTGGGGGCTCCGCTCAGCCTGTCCGCCTACCTTCGATACGGATGTATATCGGTCAGAGGGTACGTACCTGTGAGGTTTGGTAAAATGTGTTGTTTTGCTGATTGCTTCGTCCCATACCAGGCCTGCAATATCTTAGAGACTAATGTGATCTTATATGAATTTGTATCTATGTGAATAATATTTGTGAGAATATGTATGTAAACATTTTATTACAAGGCTTCCCGGGTCTGCTCTCCACGTTTTAAGGCTCTTTTGGGCATCGGAATTTTCCCCGACGCTCATACATAAGTTTAAATTTCACGATAGGTCAAAGGGAGCCTTGGCTAAATTTCAAATTTCAAAAGATTGATAGGTTTCATGCTGGAAAAAGCTGAGCACAGCCTCGGTCCGTAAGCACCATATACAAGCGTATATCGGTGCAGTTACTTATTAAAGCAGTTACTTATTTTTTGGCAATTATTATTCTGAGGTTTCAACACCAAATCTTGATTGTAACAACACCAAAGCATTGTAATATATGAGTTATAGCTGCAATAAATTTAAGCATATTTATGAGGTCTAGTAGATGTACCCGGATATTAGCAATCATCCCTTGTGTCGACATTGTTTTATCTTCCCGATGTCGTAGTAAAAGTCACATTGCCACAAACACTCTCTATCTGCTTCGTGTAGGTTTTTAGCCTGTCTCAAAAGTATCGTCCCAATCCTGTTGTACTGAACTTTCTGGAATGCTATATTCGTTAAGTCCCACTCGTAATCACCAATACGGCGACTATAGGGCGCCACAGTGCTGATGATAATGACCTTTGTGAGGTGTGGAACTCACAACCCCTCCTTACGGGACAACTCAGCACCCACAGACAGCAGCGATACTTAGCAAAAAGGCTGAGCGTGGCAGTCAGGACTGCAGGGCCCGGTGGAGCCGCAGGACCACAAATACTCGTGCCTGATCTATATAGGATATAACACTGTACAGTCTCTCTCAAAAGTGCCGTTGCGCATTAGTATCGCACCGTCGTCTTATCTAGGCCGGTTTGAGAGAGGCATGCTCAGTCATCATGATATTAATGAGCACTTGGATGCCCTGATGCCCCTATAATGATGAGGATTAGGTACGGGATTCTCGAACCGCCTAGATTTAGCGACGATGCGATACTACATACGAACTACGATACGATACTACGATACGATACTACGATACGATACTGAGAGAGACTGTACAGTAGGGTGTGTCATGAAAATCAAAAGTCAAAAATCGAAAACGGCGGGTGCGGGAAAGTTGCGAATGACGTTTTTGAGAAGATCTATGGAGAAAAAATCCCAAAATTTTGATATCTAGCTGTGCGGGTTTTCGAATATGTAAGGGCATGTGTTCAGTAAAAATGTCATTTTTACGTGTTTTTCAAATGCCTGCCACGACTACAAATTCACGTTGAATTTAAGTAGAAAATAATTCAAATGTAACTTAAGGGCACCTTCTATTCATGGTTTGAAGATAAGATCGCAAAATATATTTTTTCTGGAAACAGGCTTAGGAGAATTCACCCAATTTTAGCATTATTTTCTAATTTGCTTCTCCGAGTGTAAAAACCAGTCTGACAGGACTAGGTCAGAGACCACTGGTCAAACAGGTTGGGAATAGTGATTACTGACTAGGTCTGATTATCAGACATAATTATTGTTCTTTTAGCTCGAATTAACGTCTTCACAAGGTTGCCTGTTCGAATCCTATCGCTGGTCAGTGTATCTGCTCTGGAGGCATAGCCCCAAGCACCTGAAAAACATTTGTCCTCTAATTATCAATATTTCACTCCTGACAAAAGTGTATTTTCATTAAATTGATTTTGTAGCAAAGCGGGAAAATTGGATTTAAAACTACAAGACATCCTTACGAGTTTGCAATGCCTAAGTCAAGAATGACGGAAAGTGAAGCTTAGCACAGTCTTTCCTTCATTCGAAACATCACAATCTGGCATTGATTTGCATCTATGTGAAGTGATCTATTAGACCATCCTGTATTGCTAATCTTCCTATCGTCTTCCTGGTCCCTTCATGACAACAAATACCCCCACCTTTCAGTGGTACATAATGGCGTTCTGCTCTGGGCCACGACCTGCTACCAGAACCCAAGTATCAGATCCACACAACATCCAATACGTAGGAAATGGGACAACTTTCATTCAAAGCGAGCTCCCAACTATGAGGAATGTACTAAAGTACTTGACTCACCCGCAAGATCCACCAGAAATCCGCTGGCAATTGCCGCCGTGACCCGGAAAGGCACTCCGTATCTGATGCTTGCCTTTGCAGTGTTAGAGATCGGTATCTAATTTTTGTGACTGCTTGAAGAATGCACGGTGCCGTCTTCCAGATTGCCAGGCATCTCTTAACAGTTCTATAGCCTTGCCTTTCACGTGATGTGAATGGCTCTGCCTCTCCTCGTCTCGTCTCTTTTTCTCTGCTTCTTTGCGTTGCTCTGTACTTAGCTTCTACTATGAGCTTTGCTCTACCGTTTTGTTTCTTTCTGATCGACACCAACCATCCGATCGACCTGGGCCTTCCTTTCACACCCTGCATATATTGATCCCAAACAGTGGGTAATAGGACATTGGCAGCCCGTGAGATCAAAAAGCTTGTCCTGGGATTTGAAAAAATATTGCAGCCTGGGCCGAAGATGTTTTCCATTGGGATTGTCTCTCGCCTTTTTCCAAGCGCTTGGTTGTTTTCCATTCATTCTCTAAATGATTACTAGTGGCTTTAACTTTACGTTTGCCCGCTGCCACTGACTGTGGAGAATGCCGGGAACGTCTTGAGCCATCTGTTATGTGGATTAATTTCGTTAATTCAGATTGTTGTCTAGCCGATTACCTTCTTGCGGGTAAGTCAGGTACCTTAGTACATTCCTCATAGTTAGGCAGCTCGCTTTGAATGAAAGTTGTCCCCTTTCCTACGTATTGGATGTTGTGTGGATCTGATACTTGGGTTTTGGTAGCAGGTCGTGGCCTAGAGCAGGACGCCATGATGTACCACTGAAAGGTGGGGGTATTTGTTATCATGAAGGGACCAGGAAGACGGTAGAAGATTAGCAATACAGGATGGCCTAATAGATCGGTTCACATAGATGCAGATCAATGTCAGATTGTGATGTTTCGAATGAAGGAAAGACTGTGCCAAGCTTCACTTTCCTTCATTCTTGACTTAGACATTGCAAACTCGTAAGAATGTCTCGTAGTTTTAAATCCAATTTTCCCGTTTTGCTACAAAATCAATTTAATGAAAATACATTTTTGCCAGGAGTGAAATATTGATAATTAGAGGACAAATGTTTTTCAGGTGCTTGGGGCTATGGCTCCAGAGCAGATAAAACTGACCAGCGTTAGGATTCGAACACGCGACCTTGTGAAGACGTTAATTCGAGCTAAAGGAACATTAATTATGTCTGATAATCAGACCTAGTCAATAATCACTTTTCCCAACCTGTTTAACCAATGGTCTCTGACCTAGTCCAGTCAAGACTGGTTTTTGCACTCGGAGAAGCAAATTGGAAAATAATGCTAAAATTGGGTGAATTCTCCTAGGCCTGTTTGTAGAAAAAATATATTTTGGGATCTTATCTTTATACCATGAATTGAAGGTGCCCTTAAGTTACATTTGAATCCGTTTTTACTTAAATTCTACTTGAATTTGTATTCGTGGCAGGCATTTGAAAAGCACGTAAAAATGGCATTTTTACTGAAAACATGCCCTTATTTATTCGAAAACCCGCACAGCTAGATATTAAAATTTTTGGATTTTTTCTCCATAGATCTTCTCAAAAACGTCATTCGCAACTTTCACGCACCCGCCGTTTTTCGATTTTTGACTTCTGATTTTCATGGCACACCCTACTGTACAGTTTCTCTCAGTATCGTATCGTATCGTATCGTACAGATTCGATACGATGCTGAGAGAGACTGTACAGTCCCCAGCAAATGCAATAATATGCATCGGTTAGATGGCTGAAACTTCATATAATGATTAAATGATGATATATCCTCCGCAAAAATGTAAGGTGCCACTTTCTGCCACGCATCTGGCAGATGTACTGCAACGAATAATACCTTTAGATTTTGTGATGAAGATTTCGCTGTCACAGAACGTTTCAAAGTTTTGCCTGTCGAGCCGATAACCTCCATTGCGTTTTCTAAGGACTTGTTCTAGGTGTATGTAATGGTCGTGAGGCTGCAGGAGGACCCACGTTCTACAAACTCTTATGTCTGCTCCCTGAAGGATGTTAGGGGACGTGTGGCTTAGTGGTAGAGTGCCTGTCTTCAGAGCCACAGATCCTGGGTTCATGTCCCGGCAGAGCCTCTGAATAAGCTTATTGATCCCCCAAATCCCTTCCAACAGGGTGAGAGTTGGCGACGCCGCATAACCCTGGCAGTTGGTGCGTCGTTAAGCCCCAACCATTTTCCCCTGTAGGATGTACCACCGGATCCAAAGCGCCTTCCAGGCTACCACCGTCCAGGACGAGCACTCGCTCAGCATCTGCCTCCAGCTGGTCTGGAGGGAGTTCTTCTACACCATGGCCGTACACAACATCAACTACGACAAGGTGCGTGGTGTATGCTGGTATCGGTGGTGCCGGGGCGTTCATGCTTACTCTGCACTTGCTTTTCTTTTCGTTCGGCTCTTGGGTCGTGCCGATGCTCTTACCTCCAACAGACTGAACCTCCTCATGACACCGATGACTGCATCAAGTTGTTTTGAAGTTCATGAGTACTTGTGGAGAAAGCCAGTCATTATCATCATCATCGTCTTTGTTGGGGTTTAGAGTTGTGTCGACTTCAAAGGTCATACGGTGCCCAGTGGGCCGGTCTTCCCTGTGTTGTTTTCACAGTCGTATGTCAAGCTTTCGGTGTCCTTCATGACCCCTTATATGTCATGGGCTCCGTCCGCTCCTAGTATCTGGTCCGCTCTTGGTTATTATTTTTCCCACTTTGCAATGATGAAAATGTCATTAGATACGGATTGTTAGTGTTGATATGTGATGTCTGGTACTTATTTCGACACAGATGCCGGGTGGAATTCCCGTGAATTATTTGTATGCGGCAGCAGACTTCGCTTGATGTTTTTGCAATTATTATGCTATTATCAGTGACATCAATAGGTATATTTTCGTCGGCGGAAATGGAAAAAATGGCAAACCCACAGATGCATTTGTCAGTACCATACGTTGTCTGTGAAGCACGGGAGCTCACTCGCATTTTGCCTTCACTCAGATGGAGGAGAATCCGATCTGTCTCAACATTAACTGGCGTACAGACAAGCAACAGCTGAATACTTGGAGGGAGGGAAAGACGGGCTACCCGTTCATCGACGCTGCCATGAGACAGCTGGTTCAGGTGAGAGTGCACGCGCCAGAATTGTGCTTCCAGGCTTTTTAAAATGTTCGTTGTGTTGGTGAAACTCCCTCGGTCTGCGTTTTTGTGGGAATTTCGTGGGGGAATTACAAAACCTTGCGTTTCTATGTAGCAGTCATGCACGTGGATTTATTTTTGCGGAACATCCTGAGTTATGTGTGTGGGTGTTTTTCTGTAGTTTTAGCACCAGTGACTCGCATACGTACAGGGCGCTGCATGTTAATAAAGCTCATTTGATTTGTGGGGCCAATCTGTATAATTTCGTCTGAATGTTAATACAAACCAATAACCATTCTCAGACGCAAATCGGGCCGAACGTGTTCAAAGACTTTAAACGACAACACTCTCACTCTCTCTGCGTGCACCGAGTGTTCCCTCGAGGTTGGGCTGTTTCACTGACGCTGCCAAACACTCCGACAGGAGGGATGGATTCACCACGTGGCTCGCAACGCCTGCAGCTGCTTCCTGACCCGCGGTGACCTCTGGCTTAACTGGGTCGACGGACTACAGGTAGAGTATTTCATGGCTGAGAAAATGGAAATTTAATCCAGTTCATATTCCCAGTTTCCCTAGTTTAAATTCAGGCCAGTAATTTTGACATGATTATCAGTTTATATGAAAAGAAACTTGTAGATCAACAAAATTGTTCATCCTCTCCACATCCTGATCCGAAAATGCTCAAATTCTCGTGGCAATTGAATTTGCCAATGGACTAGATTGGATCCATGTATTCCATTCACGACATGGCATAGTTATATGTAGACTTTGCGGTATTTTGAAATTCTGCTGTATGTGGACAAATGTGGCTGGGACCGAACTGAAGTGCTAGTTTGGGAACGCACGAAGGGGTGCTTGCTCCCACATTGTATAAAGCATATAACTTTAACGTGATGGGCGCCATATGACCCAGCTGTCGGTGCGCCCAAAAACCCCAACAATGATGATGATGTGGGACTAACGGCCCGTGGTTATTTTTACCTGAGGCCCCGTTTCCAATAGCAATCGTGTCATAATTTTCTACCGGTGGTAGACCTTGTCTGTTTATTTTCATCACTGAAGCGGCTGAAATTTTTGATGTGATCCAATATTCTCCGGGTGTGGGTATCCTCGTAAGCTTGTGAATTTTAGCACAATGTGTCACAACATTCTCCACCAGTAGGCGAAACCGCCAGTGCCTGAAATAGCTAGAGGCAACTGGACAGCTGAACCGGTAACTCAATTGTGTCGCGCATTTGTGACCGATAGCATAATAACGGGTTTTGCTCGAATTTTTCTTGAACCAGCGTTCGGTTCGCTCAATCGCAAATACTTCACTAGCGCTCGTCCTGCAATATATCGTATTTTGTGCAGCGCAATGTCTCCCTTAAATTCTGAATAGTCAATTGCTGTCTAAAATGGCATGTCTCTATGCTATAAGATTTCAAAGACTCTGTACGATTTTCTTAAATGGCCCCCAAAGATGTGAGGAGAAGACGAGGAACGTTTGGCAGCATTAATTTGATTGAGAATCTTGTGTTGAAAATGACGATTATGCGCCAGTATTTGTATTTGTAAAACTGGATAGAGACCAAAAGAACAACAATGAAAAATGATAATCATTCGTCGTAACCTATTCTTCTAGACGTCTATCTTTTATGTTTTCTCTCTCAGTTTATTTCTGGTTCTTAAATAAAGATATTGGTCAATTGTGATCATTTTCAACATCATATTCTTATAGGTTTAAATTGTTTGTGCATTTGAAATGTAGTTGTTTTGGCAGTTCCATTCGATGTTGCAGTGTGTTCCACGTCCCTGATTGGTCGGCAGATTTTCAACTACTACCTGCTGGACTCTGATTGGTCAGTAAGCGCGGGAAACTGGATGTGGGTCAGCTCCTCTGCGTTCGAGAAGCTTCTGGATTCCTCAGACATCGTATCGCCAGTGATATATGGCCGTGTATTCGAACCGACCGGAGAGTACATCAGGTATGGTTTTGCTGAGGAGGCCTTTCCTGAAATACAATTCTCGGACATGTTGCGGCAACTCCCAGCAAATCATGTTCTATTGGGCGACTTGAACACATTCAATACATTACGGGGCTGCACTTGCATCAACGCATGCGAAAGGCATCAGGAAGATAAAAACAATACGGAACGATGTATGTTTATGATGTAGAGCGGTGTATTACACGTAAAATACAGGTCAGCCAACACACATCTCACTACTTATTGGGACAACATCCGCTATCGATTTGTTATGTTCTTCCCTTGCAAGCTGCTTCCAATGTCGCAGTCACGATAACCCGAGTAGAAGCGACCACCACCCAGTGTGGCTGTGCTCAGACACTCCCACCCAGGGAGGCGTACTCCACTGGTACTGGTACTGGCGTGGTACAGCGTGGTCCACTACACTGGTGCTTCCGTAGAGCTGACTGGGAGGGGTTCACAGCCGACCGAATTTTCGACGGCCCACGGGAGCAGGGTAGATTAACCGCACCCACCTTTGACTAGGATATATGTGCTTGTATCCATTCATCTACCGGTATTGTTATCCCAAAGATGAGTCCGCTGCCCGATCGTATTCCCGTTCCATGGCGGACGAAGCAGGGCGGGAAAGCCACCAGAGAGCGGCGACGTTGTTTCAGAGCGTTTCAAAGGCCGCCTACGACCGTCGATTGGATTACATTTCAACAGGCAAAGCGCTGGCCAGACACCGTGTAAGAGATGCGAAATGATGCTCATGACATGCCTACCGAAGTGTTATTAAAAGAGTCATACCTTTTGGTCCACATAATATATATATATATGTATTTCTAATTCCACACAAATGAGGTGGCTTTAAAGTGTTGTCGCAATGAGTATGAAGTGATTATAAACTATGGAAGGAATGGTAAGATGAGGAAAAGTGAGGATCAAAGGATGGGATTCTCCGGAGGTCCTGAGCCCAGCCATCGCCAAGGTAGTAAGATAATATAAGGATCATACCGGTAAAAACAAATCACACACCTTGAACATTTAAACTAAAGTAATATGAGATGAAAATGTTCGATTCTTCGGCTTCGTTTTTATTTCGTCTTCGGTCTGATAAATTTCGTTGTTTGTGCTCCATCTTGTCTGTACATCGTTGATCTTCTTCATGATGTTCAATTGTTATAT
This sequence comes from Lepas anatifera, assembly GCA_034440635.1. Lineage (NCBI taxonomy): Eukaryota > Metazoa > Arthropoda > Thecostraca > Lepadidae > Lepas > Lepas anatifera. Next base: position 1,634,307 of record JAOTON010000102.1, on the reverse strand, counting down.
TTTTATTTTCTTTAATCTCCGGTGCTATGTTCTTTCACAAAGCTTGTTTTTATTGTTCTCTAAAATTAGCCATCTGAAATATTTCAATATTCCCGCAGAACTTTTTTTGAAGGAGCCTTAAAAAACGTAAACGCAACAAAAATCAAGGAGAAAATTAGCGACGAAACGAGGATAGTAGGCCAAAAATGATACTTACTTCTTATTTTTATCTTCTAGCTTACAGAACGGTCGAGGCGAATAAAAATTAGTACATAATGTAGAAAAAGAATGTATCCTTCACCTTATGGTATCATTGCTGATTTTAATTAAACAGAGTATTTTAAATTTCATAACACAAACACGTCACTTGTCCAAAGAACGAACTGGTACATAAGTGTCATTAAAAGGATTATGCCTTTTTGTGATACCTGCAAACGTGTTAATAGCATATCAGGCCATAAAAACTGACGCCCTGGCCAGTTCTGCAGTACAACAACGCTTCCATCACTGACCCCGCAGAAGTGTCGAATCCTTTTGGAGTAGTCTGGACCGACCACTGGACCACTGGCGAGCTGGAATAACCTATAACCTTCGCTTCACTCGCCATAAGACTATTAGCGAAAGAACCCGGTTGATCTCACCACGGCCTTTGAAACTTCGAACGTCAAACTTGTCTTTTGATGATTGATTTAAGTTTGACGAATTGCGTTTAGTCATCTCACGCACCAAGAGCACTGGAACTGGCCTTAACAATCTGCACAATGGCATTCTTGAGAATCTTGACGAACGATCATTAAAAACTTCCCAGCGATCTACGGTCGCTCGGAGATGCTTCGGGGCAGTATTAAGTTCAGCAGAGCGTAAAACGTTGCGGATGAAGGACCCAAAGTCATTTCATTTCGCCCTGGACTGCCGTGGGGTAGGCTGCGTCGTCGCTGTTCTGGCGGCCACGTCTGCTAATTCATTCCCAGTTATACCTCCAAAATTATGCAGGATAAGTTAGTTTGCACTCACCAGACCGGATGCCCAGTCTTAAAACCAACGAAATGCCGTTCACTATCGCGGCTGGAACCGTTCTAGAATCGGGTTGGGATTTGCAACGTGCAACCGTTCCCAGTACCTCCTCTGATTGTGGTTATTGGCCTTCCAATCTGACCCAGTGGCGGATATGGGCCGATGGTTGAGGGGGAGGGGGTGTCGCGAGGATAGTGAATAATATGTTAGTGATATGTTTTTAACCGTGGAAATATGTTTAAAAAAAATACGAAAACAATTGGAGGGTTCGTGGGCCTTTTTCCCGTCCTGTATCCGCCCCTGCCCTGACCTGCCCCTGACACCACCTCGCCGCAGGCGGTACGTGCCGGAGCTGCGCCGAATGCCGACCAAGTACGTGTTCTCGCCGTGGGAGGCGCCCCTGGAGGTGCAGCGGAGCGCCGGCTGCGTGGTGGGCACCGACTACCCGGTCCGGATGGTGGACCATGCCGTGGCCTCCCAGCACAACAGCAAGGTACGCACGCATCTATATATATATATATATATATATATATATATATATATATATATATATATATATATATACATATAACATTACAGACTGTTTGATAATCATATAACTTGCGATGGTCCTCTTAAATTATTTTTGTGCACGTATGGTACTAATGATTTAATCAACAATATAATTATTTAAAAATAATTCAATAATGATAAATAAATTATGCAATGATAAATGTTATCATTCTGGTATACCAGTGACTTCTTGCCATTGAATACGGTACTATTGATCTCATCTACGTGCTGTTGACAGGTGTAGCTCTTGACGATACTACCGATTTCCCAGTTTGTTAATCATCCCCACTGGTTTTTTTTATGCGGCAATATTTATGACCGTGTGTTCACAAACCATGTTGACGGCTCCGACAGAAAATGGAGGCCATTGCGATGCAGCTGGGGATGCAGCCCCCGCCGCACTTGATGCCGAGCGGGCAGGAAGAGGTCAAGTACTTCTTCGGCCTGCCTTCGGACGATAGCGACAGAGCCAACGAAGACCGGCGCCTCTCCAACTAGTCCCAACAGCGCACGGCGAGGATTCGCCGCGGCAAACACTGATGAGGAGACCTCATTGTGTGTGGCGGTGTTTTGGGAGGCGAACCAACGTCCTGAAGATACAGGATGGCGGTACAGCGGCACGTCTCGGTAATCTGCATCAGGGATGTTGTTAAACTTGGAGAGAACTCAATGGAGTTTGGTCGTTTTCTCCGGGTGGAGCATTGATGATGAGTGTGGAAGATCTCTGAGTAAGTTACCTGAATTACCTCGTATTTAACACTCGTAAAGAGGCTGGTCAGCGTTGCGCGCAAATATATTTTTAGAGTGGAACGTCATCAAGCACCTGACTATTTTGACTTGCGGTCCGCCGCTTTGAAGGTCATCTGGTCGACTGTGTTGTGTGCAGACTGCCTCGGAGAAGGTCGGGTGATATTCGTCTTTCCAGCACGTGGAGCTCACGAGGCATGACCGGATATTCCCGAGAGGCAATAGGCCTGGGAACGTTCTACACTTGAGTGGAACTGTGCAAAGGGACGCTTCAGATGTTATGTGTGACAAGTAGTTGTGAGTCGACTGTGTGTGGTGTTTGGCGAGAATGCCCGATTACCAGAAGTCAGAGTGGTCCCTACGGAATAAGGAGAAGCCTAATGGTGGACTGAAGAGAGACATTGTGGACTGGTGGTATTAACACCTGCTCAACCGCTAGTGCTCTGTGTGATGTTTGTGGTAAGGTGTTTACTATGTAGATGTGTACCAAGATGTCGGGCAGTGCGAGATGCCCCGTTATTTACACCCCTTTGAATTGTCTATTTACACGGTCTTGCCGAGAATCACATCTGTAAATTAGTGTATGAGGTGTGCCCTGTGCGGTGTACCAGGATTTGATCTCGCGACTGTCTGACGAGGAAGTGCAAGTCTGATGTTTACCCCTAAAGCATCATTAATCTGTGTCTGACTCATGTGGGAATAGAGAAGGCCCGCCTCAACCATTCTTCAGTGACTAATGCCGTGGGGCATAAAATCAACTAAGAACTTCTTCTATCTCAAATTTTCCCAAACGTCCTTTTAGAGGACTTCGCAAACAATCCAAATCAGAAGCCGATTATTCATGTGTTGCGCTTCTATTCTGCAAATTTTTGTTAGTAATCTAAATTTATGCATGGCGCATTCATTCTACAAAATTTTGACGACGGTCTCCCGGTTTCTGTCTGTGGTTCAGGGGCGTGCCAGGCTGCTTGTTAAAGGGAATGTGGCACCTTCACAACGTGATTTTAACTGAGATAGCCAAGTTGTAAAGCAAGTCGGAAACCCCGGTACTCCATATTTCATTTGTCTTGGAACTCGATGTTTCCGTAGAAAAAAGCTAAAACCTACCTGACACCAGCCCCCCATCAGCCCGTCGCCGGGCGGTCGTTGTGAGCTGCTGGTGTGACGACATATGCTGACGTCACGATGAGCATCAGCCAATCGAAGCCCTTGAAGTGTTTCAAGTAAGGTAGTGTTTGCCAGATCGTGACATCATCCACAGGCTGATATTTATTTCTTTTTCTAGAGGAGTGTTTTTAAAAACAGAACATTGAGCTTATTGTACATTTTTCAGAGAAATAATGAGTGGTTTCATTATTTTTGGCTAAAAGTATGCCTAATTTCATTAAATTCCAGGATTCGACCAAGGTGCCACATTCCCTTTAATGGGTGATGCTTGAATGGTAACATGGTTTGTTTAATATTTTAGATTGAACACGGGATGTGCTTATTTTTACATTTCCAGGTTTCTTTGAGCGTGCCTTTGGGGAAAATCTGTCCAAGACTTATACGGATTTTCTCAATTTTCATTGTGAGTGAGTCACATCATGGGAAAAGGTGTGCAAAACAGTTTCTTGTATGCGACGAAAGGCTAGAATAATACGAAATCAAGTATCCAACATATAAAACCACACCGAAGTCAGTGTATCCTTCTGAAGATAGCCGTTGAAGTAAGACCAAGTCAAATTCACAAATCAGGTAAAATGTCGGGCGTGCTGACCCCTACTTAAACTGTCCTTGTCAGTTGTTTTTGGGATGCTTTGTGCGTTTACAGTAGGTACCTCCGTTAAGTCACTTGGATGTGCTCCGTGATGCGGACATTTCTAGGGGTTGGAAAGATGCAATTTTTGTAGGCAGTAACCGGGAGACACGATTTTAGATTTTATCGATATTTAATTATTGAGTTTCAACTAAAACTCAATTAGTCGATTCAGAGCGTCACCAGATAATCATTCGTCGTAGGTTTCTGTAAGTCCTAAAGCTCCGTTATTTGTGTGCACGAGGATAACTTGAATGCCAGGCGTCCGGTTTTCAGTCGGATGTCACAGTCGAAGTGTTTGAAGCCCAGTGTCTGTCCTTGTTTCGTTCTGTGTTACGACCTGTCCGTGGAGGATGTGTTGCCTGTATTTAAGTAAGGTTCCTTGCTTTAGCTTGCAACCATTGGATGTTTGTCTCCAATGGTTTGTCCAATGGAGGACGTTTGTCCAAGCGGCGGAAACTCGGGTCTTGTCTGTTAACCCTGGTTGAAGGAGGTACAATAATTTAGGATGTGGTTTTTGTGGGTGACTACCCTGGTAGTTTAAAGCTGCTCGTTAGAGTAGATAGCCGGGGGTCGGAAATTGTTCCTCTGTAGTCGTCATTTATCAGTGTATGTGTATCGTAGCTGTGCTGTTTCTTCGTCCCCTGTTCTGCCGGGGATACCCAGGCATGCCCATTGTTTACTGACATGAAGATCAAAATTGCAATGTTGTGGGAGTTTTTTTTGGCAGGAACCAACCTGGTTCTACATTGCGTCAACGTAGAGTGTCGTCTGCGAGTTGGGAAACATTGGTTCAAGGGGAGGGAACGTAAGAATAAAGCCTAAGCAGTGGTTTTCATTGACCCACTAGCCTGACCAAAGGTCCGTTTAACCCTCTCAAACGATACTGCTTGCGACCATCGCTGCAAGAGCTGGGCCTTAGCTAATCCCTCAAACTAACTTTGCAACAAGACAGCGCCAGGTGGCAAACCCACGAGACGTTGATTGGGCGGCTTGAAGATGTACGGATGGCTTGCTTCAGCTTAATGTGCGGGTTATGGGTAGGTGAAAGTCACCTAAAGCTGTGCAACCGGACGGGTTTGGTGCGCAAAGCTTGTAAGAATATGTATGCAGCCTTTTTAACAGAATCACCTGAAATCGGCTATATTCAAACTTCCCAATATTGCTTGCCCTGCGGCATTTCCAAACCTGTCTTTAGGGGCAATCGACTTCTTTCCAGGTCAGTCCTTTTAGGGGTTTTACCGTATCTAGAGTAGCGTTTCGTGTCCTATTTGCTGTTGTCTATGCCTGTGTGGCTATAATTGTGTCAAAAATTTTGGCGATTCTGGAAATATCGATGTACTGTTACCACGCTTCAACTGTGCCCAGTTGTGCTTTCTTCTCTTCGCGGTGCCTATGGCTAGATAGTGGTAAACTTGTTTCATATTTGTATGATTGTCAAGTTTGGCGTACGCTGTTGGGTGCGTACTTGCATATGTCTCTACTTCGAGCAAACGTCCACCTCAAAACCATACAAAATGCGAAGTGATTATTTCATATAGTTGCATGCCGGAATGGGCGGCCGCTCGCGGCTAAGGAGGCTAGCCCCAGCCGTGTTGGCTTTTAGAGTAGACGGGTGAATTTTCGTGCAAGGGCTCTGCGTTCGCCTAGTGTACGAATATGTGTCCCTGAGATTACTGTTTGTGCTGTGGTTGTTGTGTGAGTCTTATGTTGTGTGTTCACTGGATTCTCTACGCTATGCACTTACGTGGCCACAATTGTGAAACAGGAAACAGTGGCGCAGAGGAACGAAAAACCGACATTTGGGGGCCTATGGAACCTTCTACCGCAGAAGCTGGGAGGAACCGAAGAGTGTAACTTATAGGGGTATTCCGTCTCTTAAGTATTCATTAGAGCCTGCTAAACTGTTCGGATTACTCTGCAAATTTGTGGCTGATCTCCAATCCGGGCGCCTCTAGAGCGGACTTAGAATATTTTCGAACTGTTTGAAACAGCGCTAGGCAAAAATCCCGAATGAAGTCAAGAGTTCTGGAAGTTCTAGTGTGTAGCACTTTTGGAAGCTTTAGGAATGGTGCGCTGTGTCAGCTTTGCGCGTCGTTTGATTCATGGAATCCGCCTATTTTTGTTTGGTTGTCATAATCAAAGAAATATTTGGACAGTTTTCCCCCATATGCTCAAACCTATTAAACGACCTGAGTAATGTATAAATCGACCCGGTGTCCAGCAGCTTTAAAATCGTTTCGTGCCAATCGTTAAATTGTGTTGATCGAACGCTGTGCCGAACCCAGACATCTGTCTTCCACGTATAGCCATTGTGGGTTTCCTTGGGTGAGCTCATGAAAAAATCAGAAACTTTAGCTCTAATAGCCGAATTCGCGTTTTGGGTGAAACCAAAATGAATTGAAATCAGTTTCTGGCCATCCATAAATCTGGCATCCCTTCCGTATTGCTACGTTTTTCTACAAACACCGCTGGAAGCTTCATTCCTGAACATCGGCGGATCCAGGGACATGGGGCACGTGCCCGCTGCCTCCGATCGAGTCTTGGTGCCCCCTGATACGTCACTCCTCCCTCCCAGGATGTGAGTATCTGTTCCCCGGCGATAAGATAGGGTGCCCCTCCGGTCGAAACACAGATTAGGGCACACCGTCCAAAAATGCGCCTCTTTAGTTCGAATGGAAAATTCCTGTCGGGGTGCCCACTCCTCCCTCCGCCCTGCGAAAGCTCTGGATCCGCTTATGGTCATAAATGTTAGTATAGTTGTGCCCAAAATCAAAATGGCGCTACCAGCGCTCTCGATTGCCTTAAGTTCAAACGTATTTATTTTTCACTTTTGGCCGACATGTATGAGTTGTTCCTCTGTCGTAGATAGCTGCATTATTGCATTGTTCAAATATCTGTCTTCATGCGGGTTAAGGAACCCATTGCCGACAGAAACTGTTTCTTCCCAAGTATGGCTCTCCCCTTTTTTAAGAATAAGGTTCCTCGCCGCTCTATGCCAGGAATGCTGTCATTACAGCCACATGGGGAGGGAAAATTGTATTTAAAATGAACGGCTCTTATTTTCGACTAATGCGCAGATTTGTAAGACAACATTTTGAGGGTTTTATTTTCCGACGTGAGATAAAGTAGAATATGGTGCCTTCATGGGATTTTAACTGAGTATCAGTTGTGATGAACACGATGAAAAAATCCCTGGTTGCATTGTGCAAGCTTTCCAGTTAGTTAGTCTTTTAGCGCACTGATATATATTTTTTTTTTTTTGCCGCTAAGCCCCGCCCACTTCTGGCAGTCAGCTGTTGCGTAGACTCGGGGCGGGGCCATGCAGCGGATTTTGGCGGTTTTGCCCACTAGATAAATTATTTCTCCGTACACGGTGAGTTCTGGGACAAATTGAATTGGAATCAAACCTTCGGTCTTTCGGTATGCTCTTATCACACGGTGATCTCAGTTCAAAGCATATTATAAAGGCACCACATTCCCTTTAACCAGTGAGTGTACGACTGAGAGGTAGCACGCCCACTGAGATGCTTCTGTGAGATGCCAGTAGGGGTGGAGTTACGACAGCGTGGTGTTAAAAAATGTTCTTTGTCGTCTGCGCAGAGACAACAAGGTTGCGTGTTCGTGTCGTTACGTGTCAAACCTCGAATAAAGGATTGTAATGTTTGTATGCTTTAGTGCGGTTATCAATCAGACTTGCACCAACAGGGGTGGACGCAGACCGAGTTTTTCGGGTAGGGAGGGGGGCAAACCCATGTCTACCTCTCCTCCTGGGGGGCCGTGCGATTTGGGTGCTCGACAGACCTAGTATAAGCTACCTCTCCAAGTACATGATCGCTCTCCTGGGGGGGGGAGGGGAGGCGAAGATTGTATTGCTCGACAGATCTGGTAGTGTCGAATGCATTTAGAAAATTACCAACACACACGTAAAATTATTCAAGTAATTCGTGGGTTTTTCGATTGATAGTCAGATTTGACCACTAGTCGAAGGATATTTGAAATGTATTTGTTCGCTAGCCGTTAAGCTGGCAAACACTAACTCGATATTGTTCAGGCTTGGATTGCTTTTCCAGCTGTCGCTCCGCCATCGCGGGGCGCTGGTAGCGTGGGTGATAGAGCGCTGGGCTGCAAGGTGGAAAATCACGGATTCCATTCCCGTGCAGTACGGCGTTCCGTTCAATGTCACCGCCGTTTTGCAGTGTTTGTGGCAGTCATTACAGGTGGCGGAATATGCATATGTTCCGCCACCTGCGATCGCTTGCAGTCGTGGTCTGTCAGATGGGGCCTCATACTAAATCCCTCAAAATGTCACTCGTTCACGATGACCCTCAGGCGCCACCTGTCCGGACGCAATATTCTATTGGGAACGCTGCTCTAAATTCGCTAGATAAAATTCATGACCTAGGTGCAATATTGGACAGTAAATTAACATTCCCGGATCACGTATCCCATGTAGTAAAACAAGCCAACAGGGCTCTAGGTCTCCTAATCCGATCTTTCCAAAATGCCTCAAAAACTGCAAAATTTGAAAAAAGTCTTTACTTACAGCATATTATGCCAATGTACGCTCCATCTGGAGTACTGCAGCGTGATCTGGGCAGGCGCGGCCAAATCTCACGGCGTGCGGGTTGATCGAGTGCAGCATAAGTTCCTTCTATGGCTAAATCATCACACAATCAGACCATGCTTATCATTGTCCTATGACGCTCTCATGCATCATTTTGGCGTAACATCTCTTGAATCTCGAAGAATTCAACACGATCTGCTTTTCTAAAAAGTATTTATTGTGGAAAAATAGATTCTGAAATTCTGTTAAGTAAATTTCCTTTACGTGCCATCTCGATCAACTCGCACGCGTCATCTTTTCGCGGAGCGGCGCGGGCGTGTGAACACTGTGGGCCAGGGGCTTTTGTGTCGGATCCCGCGGGCAATGAATGCCTTCTTATCATGTTCCGGTTCCGACCTATGTTTAGAATCTTTTAGCAGTTTTAAAGTCAATGTTTTAAAATACATACTTTCACCCCGTGTACTTGCTGCGAGCTAACGCTCTGCCGCAGCAGGTAATTTTTAGACCATGTATTTTCTCTAAGCTTTCAATTCATGTTTTACCAGTATCATTTATCCTCGGGGAGGAACATCCTAGCCTGGGGTGATTCATTGTAGTGTTCTCAGGTGTGATGCGTGTCTTTTACTTGTAGCATATTGTTTATTTTTAGGCTCTGACTTCGCCTGTAAATGGATATACATCTGTTGGCGATATAAATAAATAAATAAATAAATATGTGTGATGGTTAGTAAACCTCATTGCAAATTCAGGAACATAATTTCCGGGTTGTTTTGTATCAATGTACTAATGTAGGTAGGGTAGAGTGGGGAAACGCGCCCACCTGGGTAAAACGCCTACTACTATGTCCAGGCCGATGTAAGAACTGTAGCCTCCATCTAATATTGTTTTCTGGTAGCGGCCTTTCTGATCCGATCCTGGGCGTGATTGGACGCGCCCAGCAAACTCCGTTATTTTTCAGCAAGCATTTGTTGCTTTCTACATCTCCGGACCTAAAATCAAGCTGTCTTAAAGTTGCGATTATACTTTATGCTATGTGAATGTGCTCACCTTACCAACTTTATCACTAGATTGTCTTAAAACGTAAGTGTAATGATAGTCCTTTTTGGTCACGTGAAGCAAAAAGTACAATATACGCTGGGAGTTTTATGACGGCCTTTTAATCCGGGGCCTAGGCGTTTTACCCCGGGGCTAGGCGTTTTACCCCGGGGCTAAGGCGTTTTACCCTGGGATTAGGCGTTTTACCCCGCTATCGGGGTAAAACGCCTTTTTACATGGTCTCAAGAAAAAATAAATTTCGCACACTTTGCATCGTGTCAGAATACAAAATTATATCTGAGTGTAGACAAACCATGAAAGAACTTAACGAATAAAAATAAAGTAATTCCGTCCCGGCAGGATCGGTACAGAAGAATTCTCCCTTAACGTATGCGCCTTATCCCACTCTACCCTACTATGTGTCGCATTCTGTATGGTTTAGTAATTGCCTATGTTGAAAAGTTGAAAGCGACAGCTTTCAGTGCCAGACATTAGGCTGGCAGCAGATCTGAGGTTTTGCTCTGTCCTGTACTGGCATCGGCTCCGGGAGATATTTCGGATGGGAAACGCAGCTGATTCAAAATCTTACTGGATTATACTTTTATAATGTGAGATGCTAGTCCTCTGACACATTAAATTCAGCTAAAAACGTATTATTTTTGACAGTTCGAGCCCGGATTTGGTTTTGTGTTTTCGGTCGACTTCAAAGCCCCCAGTCTTTAAACTGGACTGTTTAGCATGGGCTAGTATGGTTCATTGAGGAAAAGGCGACATTTTATTCTTTGCTGCCACAAAACGGTAATTGCAACCACCCTAAATATATACAATATTCCCTTGACGGAATAAGACGTTGAAACTACCTACCATACGCCGTATCAATAAAACAGCACCACGGTACCACACCGGTAAAACAATAAATCAGGTGAAACAGACGCGGATGCTTCAATCATCTCAGATGGCGCCACAGGCGCGTCCCAGCGCCGGCCTAACTAAAGGACAATGTTTTTCTGTTACTATTGTAGGTCAACAGGAAGGTCTGCTATTAATCAGCCTTTTGCCTCGGTCATCGCTCTCTGTCAAGAAGGGACAGAACTCACGGTCTCTCTAGTGCAAGTGGACTAACGCAGTTGGGAACCACGTACTTTTAATGCTATTCATCAGTTTATTCGCACCTACTAGAAACACTCCGGCAATGTGGTGTGGCTCAAGGCCTCATATATGGTGGGGCTCATTAAAAAGTCACTGGCAAAAAACACCCTTGTGCGCACGCACTTGTCCAGACTGTTGATTATTCATCATTCAGCTGCTGCTCCAGTAGAAACAATAATAGCTGCTGCATTAACACGCGCCCCCGCTGGGGTCGCTTGCATGACGCGCCCCGCTGGGGGGCGTTATTCACCCCCTCCGTATCTTGTTCCCCGCGAAAGCTAAAGGAAAATTATGGGCGGTGTTCTAAAGCTCTTGACAAGACGAATAGATTTTATACGGATAACTTTTATGTCAGGTCAATATTGAGGTCAGCATAGGTCAGAGAAGGATCCATAGGCTTACAACAGAGGAGTGTACGTTATCCTCTCTAGATCTGCCCTCAGGGGTGCTAGAGCAATAATGTGCGCATCATTGGATTCCTCTCATCGCGGCAAATCGAATGATGTATAATATGACCTTGCTAGGTTAAATAGTCGAAAGGACCTGTCCTCGCCCTAGGTCAGGGTCACATATTGACCTGGTATTGTCATGTTGCATATCAATCGACTCCCCGTGATAATATAAGCACAATGCAAGCAAAATGGGAGCTTTATCTCAATTCAGTGAGAAATTATTAACAAAATAATATATATCTGCTCCCGTGACCTGATATGACCTTTGAGAGGTCAGATGCTCAAAAACTCAACTTTTTGGTCAAGGTCGTGGTAAGAATAGACGGTTTGAGGATTTTCAGCTTTATCTATCCAGTATTTATTGAAAACGAGCCCGTTCTATTTTTCACCATAGACTTAAAATGGGGTAATCAAAAATTTGACTTCAGCTTAGGTCAACAATATCAAAATTCCGAGATAGCAGATTTTTAAACCCTAATGACCTTATCATATTGCGGAAGTTTCAAACTGATCGGTTCGCTAATGTTTCCTGGGCGCTGCTTCAAACTCGTAATTTTAGGTTTTGAGGTCGGGTCACCTGACCCTGAATAACTCCTTGACCTGACGTGACCTTAACTTAAAAATTTGGTCAGATGTGTAAAACTGATCAGATAAGATACTGTACGTTTCGTTGTTTTGCGTCTCATCGTTTTTGAGATATGGGGAAAACCAGGAGGGGGCGAATTTCGCCCCCCAGCGGGGTGCGTGTTAAATGCGAGGTCTCCCTGGAGAATGTAAACAGTTTTAAACACTTGCTTTCTTCCCGGTATTTAATCCATTTGTGATCCTTATCACAAATGTATCCTGAAAAGATCTGTCAAATCAACCGACCTAATAAGTGATGACATGAAGAGAACTGAAGAGAAAAGAAATTACGAATACACGAATAAGACCTGAGAAACGAAAACGAGGAATCACGAAGATGAAAGCGAAGAATGAAAAGAGAGACCAGCCGACAAAGAACGAGAATAGTTTATCATCACCGTCATCGTCACGCCTTGTTTGTTTCCTGTCAAGGGGTCAAGCATATGGATCCCGGGTTCAATGCAGGATAACAAAAACGCGAAAAATGGTAGCTGGTCCATAAGAAATGACAAGGAAATCATATCAGTCGCTTTTTGGCTCAGGTCAATATTAAGGTCATGGCAAGTCTAAGAATGTGGGAATATACATAATAATATTTTCTTTTTGCTCTCGCATTTAAGAAGGTTGAGTTAGGGACACTTTCTAGGCGTCATTCGCTTGCTCTCGTTACGGTGAATCGAATTATATATAACATGATCAAACTGGGTAAAATGTAAAAATGACCTATTGAAAGATCAGCTTATGCTAACCATCTGACATAACTGATAATATGCATGTACCAATCGAATGGCAACGATAATCAAAACGTGATGGTGTCAAAATAAAGCTCGAAAATTCCTTCCTGCCAAGTTATTGACCCAGGTTTGAAAATATGCTTTAGGCTCTGGGGTTTACCGCCAAAACCTATCGTCTAGCTAAATTACGGATACTCTCCCCACGTGACGTTTTGTTGTTGCTTATCGACTTTGCCCCTCCGAAACCTACCGTATAGCTAAATACTCTCCCCACGTGACGTTTTGTTGTTGCTTATCGACCTTGCCCCCCGAAACCTACCGGCAAGATCCGCCACTGCCGGGGTACTACCCTAAAACGACTGAACCCGCAACAAAGACGGGTGAAATATTTTTGAACGAGGGAGGGGCAGCTTGGATCATGAATTCAATGAATCATGCAGCATGGAGTCAATGAATCAAATACGCTTCATAGATATTGAAATGCTTTAGTGACATCATTGGAAAATGATGTCACTAAAGCCTAACCCGGTTTACCCAAGACTACACAACGATTTTGTCCACATCCTTTGTGATCATGGTTTAGGAGCAGCTGGTCATCTCTCCAACACGTGCAAACAACACACTAGATCTGGTGATAACCAACAGTCCTCATCTTGTCCCAAGAGTTGAGGTACTTCCAGGTCTCTCTGATCACGACGCTGTGTACTTTGAATTTAGCCTTTACGCACAGGAACACAAATAGACACCCAGACTTGTTCCATTGTACAATAAGGCAAATTGGCAGGGGCTGAAGGAGGTATGTATCGACCTTCTCGTCAGAATGGGTCCGTTGAACCGCACGGCCACTGCTGATGAGCTGTGGAACATGTTTAAGGACACCATCTCAGATGCCATATCCAGGTTTATACCACATAAGAAGACGCGCTCTAAAGAGAACAAGCCTTGGATACTCAGAGAACTTCGCCAGCTAATAAACAGGAAAAACCGGCTTTTCAAAAAGATGCGAAAAAGGGGAACTGAAGAGCTCAAAAAGCAGTATCAGCAGCTTCGAAGAGAAGTTCAGCGGAAGCTGAGGCGAGCTTATTGGCAGTATCTCAACTCTATTTTTGAAGGTGATGAGTCGGCACAATCGACCAAAGACAAAAGATTTTTGACTTGTATTAAGCATATGAAGTCATCGAACAGCGGAGTTGCACCACTGAAAGACGGTGAACGCTTAGTATCAAACCCGGAACAACAGGCGGAGATACTCAACAGACAATTCAAATCTGTTTTTGGTGAGGGCAAAACTTACAGCTACGAGGAATTTCAACGCAAGTGCGGCATGCCTCCGAACACCTTCCCAGTTGTTGATGGAGTGATTATAACCGAGCACGGAGTTAGAAAGCTTCTGTCCAACCTGAACCCAAGGAAAGCAGCCGGGCCTGATGGCCTGAGCACCCGTGTCTTGAAAGAACTCGCACATGAAGCGGCCCCTATACTCATGATGATTTACCAAACATCACTTGACTCCAGTCTAGTCCCGATAGACTGGAAGGACGCCCTTGTGACACCAGTGTTTAAGAAAGGGCAGACACACGACCCAGCCAACTATCGCCCAGTTTCCCTCACCAGTGTGTGCTGCAAGGTAATGGAGCACATTCTGACCAGTACAATAATAACACACCTGGAATTTAACAGCATCATGAATAACAGCCAGCATGGATTCCGAAAAAGACGTCATGTGAGACACAGCTTTTGGAATTAGTAGAAGAGCTAAATGAAATCCTGGCCAGTGGCTTTCAAACTGACGTCCTGGTCATGGATTTTGCTAAGGCGTTTGACAAAGTTAACCATAGCCTACTTATTCACAAGCTCAGCCAGTATGGCATTAAAGGAAGGATTAACAACTGGATATCCGACTTCCTGAAGGATAGAAGACAGGCAGTGGTGGTTAACGGAAGCAAGTCCGGGTTCATTCCGGTCACATCCGGAGTCCCACAGGGCAGTGTCCTCGGCCCCTGTCTCTTCCTCGTGTACATAAATGACCTTCCGGACACCCTAGCAGCACGCACGCGGTTGTTTGCTGATGATACTGCAGCCTACAACGTAGTTTCCAACACTGCAGACCAGTTCAGCCTACAAAAAGACTTGGACAAGCTTGCTCACTGGGAGGAGAAGTGGGATATGCAGTTTCATCCGAAAAAATGTACCTCACTTCCAATCACCCACAGCAGAGAACCAATGCAGTACCAATATGTCTTACATGGGCACAATCTAGAAACAGTCAGCTACGTCAAGTACCTGGGCGTCACACTCAGCAAGGACCTGACCTGGAAACTGCACATCGAGAATGTTTGTTCAAAAGCTAACAAGACATTAGGTTTCCTGAGGAGGAATTTGAAAATCAGCTCACGAAAGGTAAAGGAAACCGCATGCAAAGCATATGTGCGCCCTTGCTTGGAGTTTGTTACAAAGCTCCGTGTGGGATCCTCATCATCAAAATGATATCAACAGAATTGAAGCAATTCAACGCAGAGCTGCGCGGTTCGTGATGAGGGACTACAAACGCACCTCTAGTGTCTCAGTCATGCTAAGTCAGCTCAAATAGCCACTGCTTGAGCAGCGACGGAAGGCGGCACGCCTAACAATGCTTCGGAAGATCGCCAATGGCAACATAGAAGCTTATGAGCTAAGAGAAAGCTAACACCGCTCCCTGAGCGGGCAAGACGAGGGCACCGCCAGCAGTTTGTCATGCCGCAGTGCAGGACCGATTACCGTCTGCACTCATTCCTTCCAAAGACCATCAGGGACTGGAATCTACTGCCAGAAGAATCTTCGGATCGTGATTCTTTGATTTCTCTCTTGTAGCTCTTGTGTGATTATTGTTTGTTCTTTTGGCTTTGCGAGACACGAGCTACAGCACTTCAATTGACAAAATAATCAACTCAATGATTGTGGTCAATATACGGTAGAAGTAGAAATACCCATATGGCATTCACGTTGCATCCTAAGATAACTATAGCGAAATGAGCGCTAGGCCATGACTAAATTGAATTTAGCACTCATGCGTTTTTCCATCCTGTACCTGGAAAGTTATTTGATGCTCCTAATACATTTTAGCATATCCCTTTCAAAATGCTGCTCAAATACATTCGTTATTGTGTCAATCGCCATTTTTGCTTAGGGTTGTGCAAAAATAATCGTTGGTCATGAATGATAAAGCTCGCTTACCTGCTTGAAATGTCACCTTAAAAACACAGTAATAGAACATGAGAAAACATATCATGGTATCAGCAACATTTGTGTAACCAACCATATGGAGGAGGGGGCCGGGGGACTCGCGCCTCCTCCTACCACGGACAGTTTCCAGCTATGCATTTATTACAGGTACTCCAACATTTCAGGGGTGGGTCTTGGGCCCCACTAGCCTCCACCCTTTGCATCTGCCACTGCATTCCCCTGTACGGCAAAGACGAATTGTGCGTGTTGAAATGTTCACGGAAGTGCGAGATTTTTAGTGCGTCTTGCATTCTTTGGTATCGGCGGTGGATGGCTCATATGAGTGTTTTGACCCCCACAAGCTGTAACGGTGGAAGTAGGACTCGGAGCCCAGCCACCTATCTATGAACACCGGTGAGCCGACATGCCATTTAGTTCCATAAAATATTTGTTCCGAAAATAGGAAAAAAAAACTAAAAATAAAAACATTCAGAAAAAGGAAATAAGTTCGACGCGATGCTGCGAGAGGATTGCGTAGCCATATCACTGCAATCGGGCTTCTTTGTTCTGCACATGAAGCCCTGTGCAGAACAAACCTGGACACGGTGCTTCCCCCTTAAATCATGAATTTTGGCATTAACCCTCTGGTGTTGACTGTAAAGAAATGGGTTAAAAATTTGCATGGCTCCCCTTAAATCAAGACATTCCGTCGCGACTACATTTATCACTATGCTCTCGTCTCCTGCAGTTATCTTGGTCCCGATTTCCATTCCTTGTTTTCAGTATCCTTATTGATGAAATTAAATGGGAAGCTTTCGAAGATTGGAGACACAAAGGTTGAATGTTGTAATTGTCAATAGTCCTAAAAATAACATACTTACATTCGTACTATATATTGAAGAAAAAGGGCTAAGATAATGAAAAATATTTCGAACACGAGTCTTTGCCAAGTTTAGAGTGAACATTCACTTGACAAAGAATCGTGTTCGAAATATTGTTTATTATCTTGGCCCTTGTTCTTCAATATATAGTATGCGTGTAAGTGTGTTATTTTTAGGACTATTGTAAATTGGAAGCATAAGTAAACGTGCGGCTGTTTCGACCGTCAACACCAACCACTCTTGACTCACAGCTGACCAAGCGTTAATACCCGCCCCGGTGAGCCTCCGAGTCACATTCGCCCTGGTGGGGGGTGTACAAACAACCCCCTCGAACTCGGCTCTTATACGGGATAGCGAAAAGATGCGAAAGCAGGTAAATAGCTCATGAAAATTTATGAGGAAACTACATCAGTCACTTTTTTGCTGAGGTCAATATTGAGGTCATGACAGGTCAAAGAATGTGGCATGTTGGAGAAGAGTTTCTGCGCTATAGCGTCTGACCGAGTTGAGTTAGAATAATTTTAGGCATAATTCACTTCCTCTTGTTACGGGGAATCGAATGATGTATAATATTACTGTACAAGGTAAAAACATAAAAACCTGATTTAAGGTCATGGCAAGGTCACCATCTAGCTTAGCATATTCAAGATTCATATAAATCGACTTAAAATAACATTCCGAGGTAATGATATGAAAATGAAATATTTATCATCATTTTGTGCAAAATTATTGCCCTAAGTCTGAAAAAACCTGCTTTGGATAGCCCCAGATGACCTGTCAGAGGTCACAGGCCTAAACCTGCAACATGAACCCATAAAGGAGCATGGAGAATACGAAGAGGTATTACGAGCGATGTCTACAAAATTAATGCAATTTTCGGTCAATTTCCATTTCCCCATGCATTTCAATGGAGAGGTCATGGTCAGTACCTGCCCCGAAGTCTACGATATGAAAGTTTCCAATTTTTTGTAGTTCTCGAAGGGCCCATTATGTGGTATGGGCTTCGATTCGATAGATTCACTGTTTTCTTACTTTTTTATTTATTTATTTATTTACTTATTTATATCGCCAACAGATGTATATCCATTTAAAGGCGAAGTCAGAGCCTAAAACTAAAACAATATGCTACAAGTAAAAGACACGCATCACACATGAGAACACTACAATGAATCACCCCAGGCTAGGATGTTCCTCCCCGAGGATAAATGATACTGGTAAAACATGAATTGAAAAATTACCTGCTGCGGCGAGAGCGTTAGCTCGCAGCAAGTACACGGGGTGAACGTATGTACTTTAAAACATTGACTTTAAAACTGCTAAAAGATTCTAAAAATAGGTCGGAACCGGAACATGATAAGAAGGCATTCATTGCCCGCGGGATCCGACACAAAAGCCCCCTGCCCCACAGTGTTCACACGCCCGCGCCGCTCCGCGAAAAGATGACGCGTGCGAGCTGCTGCTGCGTGGTTTTCGCGCGCTTCAGATCTCAGTTAGTGTGTCGGTTGAATGGTGAAGGCAGGGCCACAGGGTTTTGATGACCGCTTGCTCTCAGCTGAATTTTGTGGAATTCAGACCATTTAGTGCGATTTTGATCCACATTGACATTTAATTGGGTATAAGTGGTCACGCTGGCTTGAGCAAATCAAGACTCTTCATGTTCCAGCCCGACGTCAAGTAAGACTACCAACGAAACATCCACACAGCTTGCCGTGGTTTGCATGTTACCACTCGACTGTGATGCTGCTTGCTGGTCTTCATGTGTGCATTTCCATTAACAATAACTCATGTTACTGTTATGATGTTAACTCCTCGGAGGCTCGGTTGGTTCTCTCTTGTATTTCTAGACGCACACCACTTTGTATCAACTCAGCCACACCGACGGACACTGACTCATGCTCTACTTTTAGCAGACACATTATACCACACGACATCCCCCTCCATACAGTAGAATTGTGAATACAATTTAATCAATTATATGGATCTAGGTTGTCAGAAGCACATTTTATGATAGTTGGCAGATTAAACGTTTCTGCAATAAAAATACTCGATGAACTTTTACACTACTTTATATTCAGTTAAATGTTTCACAGAACCATCGGATCTGCAAATATTTGATACATCTCGTATCATGCCTTGTTCTCTAATCAACAGTGGTATTGGTTCTTTAATGTATACTGTACATATATTTGTTTTGTACAGTGATGTAATATTTTTGTAAGTATTTCCTATTTTTCTTAGTCAACTATCTCCCTGCTCTTTATTCTTTATTTGTATTACATCTACATTTCCTTCCCCGTTACTTAAGAGGAGTGAAGTAGACTGAAAAAAACGAAGGAAGGGTAAACAGCGCAGCCTAACTTCAAAGGTAAGAAGGAACGGTGCGCAGTGCCAAGAACTCAATACTGTTCAAGTAGGTCAGGGCACGGTGCCAGAGTGACATGAGTCAGACAATAACACAGACAGAGGGCAATGCAAACACTGGTCGTCGCCTTGGCGAAAAAAACCATGGAGTAACGGAGGGATTTCATTACTGTGCGGTGGGTGCCGTACGTCCAAAGCTCGGAGATGTTGGCGAGTATTGAAATATAACTGAATTATCAGCATTATTCAGCATATATATAAAATCATAACCAAAAAGGTTGGGTGAATTTGGAAGGATTTTATATCCAATCTGGAACTTTTTAAAGAAGCGAAGAATATACTTGTACATACAATTATACACACGTTAACAAACATACATTTTAATCATGATCTGGTGCATTGTTACAAGATACAAAATAACTGAAATTACTTTATACAGGATCTCACTTTTGGTGAGCAGTGAATAACGATGTGGACATAGTTATCAACTAAGGCTGATTGTGACTATTTTAAAATTAGCACACGTTAATGCGATAATAGTTGTCACAAGCGAGGCAGCAGGATGACACTCATATCACGTGACAAGATGGCAGAATAATTTCAAAGTCGTTCTGAAAATAATTAAGGTAGATGATGCTGTTGATGTCGTGCTGTTCCTCTGCGCAGACTCACGGCCGATAGTCTACTCAGAAGAACGGGACGATGATATTTAGGTGTCGTACCGAATGCAGGTGCCGAATAGCCGGAGTTGACAGAAATAGCTGGTGTGTTTATAAGCATGCTGAGGTGTCCCACAGGACGTCTGGAAGTCCCGCAGGAAGTTCATGGTGTGATAGTGGTTAACTTGCTTGCTTTAGGCGATAAGAGATGAAATTTCAAGTTGATCACATCCGGCATCCATGAAGGGTTTGGATGACGGTCATTCTGAAAGGTGATTGTTGCACACTGAGTGCGTTGCGGGTGCAGATGTGGTGGTGGCAGTCGAGAGCTGGACTGCATGGGCTAGATGCTGGGTCATCACGCGGCTGCGTGCTGCGTGAGGTCAATGTCGTCTCGGTCAGACGTGCTGGTTGACATGCACAATGGCACGGACGTCTGACGGCGCGTTATATTTGAAAATCACGTTGAAATGTCTGCTGACGTTGCAGACGCAGGCGCTGAGCTTCATATGTGGTTCATAGTCTTCAGTTCTTATTTCAGAGCATTCTTCTTGTGCTCGCTATATAATAGCCGATTACGCGCTTTTCTGGCTTTGTTGCCTTATAATCCCTTTTTCTCATGCTTCACCCGCATATCTCGGGGCTGGACAGGCTTATTCCTTGCCTTGTCTTTAATATCTCTCTGTGGGCAGTTCCCACTGCGCTCCTAGAACGCTCGTATTTTCTTATTTGGGCATGAGTTATTTATTTTCTTTGCGCTTATTAATCGGACTCGTGGGGCAATACCCTATATATCTTCAATATACTTCTAATTCTAGAAGCTCGTTTCAAGCTCAGGTGTTTATGCTGGTTCAAGATAACGTTAATGTGCTACTTGGTCGCTACTTGATTGTTATTCTTTGTCATGACGATTAGGAAATTCCTTACCTCCAATGCCAGGGCAAGAACAGACACGGAGATGACACAGGTTTCTGTGTTGTTGGTCTGTGACGATAGTCAGGAGCCGATGTTGCGACACACAGGTCAAAGCTTGGCGTAACCAGAAGTGCCGGCGGAGGCTGCGTCAGGGTATGTAGGCTCTCAGCAGATCGGAAGCAATTTTGCACGTGGTTCAGCAAAAGCCCGATGGCGAGCCGGCGGCCGAAGCCACCGGCTGCCTCCACCGCTGCTACCGATGTTATGATGTTAACTCCTCGGAGGCTCGGTTGGTTCTCCCTTGTATTTCCAGACGCACACCACTTTGTATCAACTCAGCCACACCGACGGACACTGACTCATGCTCTACTTTTAGCAGACACATTATACCACACGACATTACTGCTGGCAGGGGCCTCGCCACCCCTCCGTGCTTAAGACGAGACAGCATGGTCCGCTTCTGGGTCCGAGTGTTCCTCTCAGTGGTTGTCTTTGCATGCCAACACTGTCCATTGACAATCAATGACGAGAGGAAGTACCTATCGCACTCCCGCATGCATCTTGGCCTGCCAAACTTCAATATGGTATGTCCTTTGTGTGGGAAGAAATTTGTGCACCGTCAGACCTTCAGAAGACATATAAAATCTGATCGATGTAAGCCAACGAACACACCACCTGTGACGCAGCATCGGGCAATTGTGTCGAACGCTACGTATATGAGTACTATGCACACAATAGACCTTTCTGAGTGTGGTGAGGATTTGGGTACAGATCAAGAAAATGAGTTCGCGGGGATCGGAAGTGACTACACAGCTGCCTTTGATCCACGCCAAGCTATTGGCAGCATGATATCAGAGCTTTGCTTTGAGCATAATGTCCCTGGAACTGGCGCCTCGCTCATCGCTCGAAGAATGGGAGATATTTTGAAGCGACTTTCGCCAACGAGTGGGCCTGCGAGGTGCGAGGTTTTCTGGGTATCGCTTTTATATCTCCCAAACGAACGGGCTGGATCCTTCCCCACTGGCTCGGACAGGGCCACGGACCTAAAGCTCACCCGTGTTGCCCCGGAGAGGTCAGCTAGGGCCTTATGGTTTTCAGGCCGCTGTCTATTGCAGACCGCGGCGCAGATGAAGGCTACCGGCGCAGTATCCTTGGCACTGCAAGTGGCGCGAGGTGGTGCATCTTGCAACAGTGGCACCGTGGCGTGCAACGCGGTAGTACCTCCAGCGGCCTCTGCAACGTGGCGGCTGAACCTGGGAGCAAAGAGGTCGAGGGAGTGCGCGGGGAGAGTACGATTGGAGACAGGTATGATTTTGAGCCTCTGCCAAATGCTAATTTGTCAAAGGATTTTGGCAAGGTTGGCCAGGTGCTGCGATTAGTTCGGTCTATTATTGATAGGGCTTCCAATTGATATGTACTAGTTTTCTGCCACGTTATAGGGTTTTCAATTGATATGTGTTAGTTTTCTGTCACGTGTCTTAATAGGCTGTCCCTTAGAAAATAAGAACTCTAATTTTGAGATGCGCACGGTAGTTTCTGGTTATTCATCGTATGTTGATATCTGGTGCAAAAATCACCCAGATCTGACAATTTTTCACGCTGGCTTTTCACCCCTACTTTTTCAATGCACGATCATATGGTGTCTTGCGAGCGGGCACGGTGGGCGGCGACTAACTATACTTCTGCCAACTGCGCAATAATGCGGCTGGAAGTACTAAGCTAAGATAACACTGTTTCCTAGTAATCAACCGCCTACTGATGCTTTTTGTAGCTCCCCTGGCCTTTAAGCTGGCTTAAATACCGTATCAAATCTGCAATATTAGTTTAAACTAACAACGGTGTGGCTCGGGCGTCATAGTTGTGATAAAGATGGCAGCTTAATTTTCCCCATGCACGCTAACAGAAAATAAGACAAACAAAGGCCTAAAATACGACGCCTTTAGTTACTGTTAGTTTTGTTTTACACTGTAAGAAAGTTGAGCTTTTTCGAGTTCTCCATGTAAAAATCTTTTTAGCTATTTTTAATTTGATTTTCGTTGAAAAACGCTGGTTGGGGAAGATAATTCAGTGTATTTGATCTTAACGTTATATCGCTCCCTCACAAATGTCGTCGCAAGCTCTTGCATCTCTGTAGGATGCTATTAAAGCTATGAGCACACCTTCTTCAGCTCACTCTTGCTAAACTTCCCGTCCCCGTTAGTCCTGACTCTCTTCCGATGATGAGCTATGACGGCAAATGTGCTCTGGAGACCAGATGCCGTCCTGGCTCTTCCTATTACATCTTTGGCGAGTTTCACCGTTCTCTCGGATCGGTCACTCACATAGGTGAAGCTCGTTTCAAACTGCTTGAACTCAACATAGCTTTGATGCTGGTTCCTAGTGTGGACATGTGCACAGAACATTGTTCAGTCATCCCAGCTAATCAAACTGCAGGCTCTGAACTAAGAGTCAGTTCACCGGTCCTGTGAAGCTTGCCATGCTCGGTCTGCTGCCATCCTCAGGCCAGAGAGCGGCGACATTAACAAAACCTGGGCCAGGGACCTTGGAGTTACCGTCAGAACGAAGCTCCATGGGTCTTTCACTTTTCATAAGCGCCTGGGCTACTCCCTTCTCCTCCTCTGAAACATCATCGTGTGCAAGAGAGAACACAGCAAGTAATGGAGACAGGTAGTCAAAATGACTGTTCAGATCTTGAAATAGTTTTTCCGGTCCCAGTCTCATTTGTCTGTATTAATGCGTTTCTTGAATGGCTTGCAGGTCATTTAAAGGCTCAGTGGCAGGTAGTGGCGTCCTGATGAAGAACTATGCGTGATATATTCCGCATAGTTCTGCCATATTCCCAATTTCTTCATTGTACGCTGCATTGAACAGGTTAATTTGGCTCGAAAGAAGTTTAGTATATGGCCCTTTGCACGAATCTGGCGTTGCTGACCTTTTTGGCTTCAAAAAGCTGAAGTCATGAACGAATCGATCATGGTTCGCTTTCGAAACCAAAAAAGGTCAGTAACATCAGGTTCTCGAAAAGGACCATATACTAAACTTTTATCGAGCCAAATTAGCCTGTTAAATGCAAGGTACAAGGAAGAAATTGGGACAATGGCAAAACTATGCGGAAGCTATCACGCATAGTTTTTCACCAGCACGTCGCCACTTGCCGCCTCACCTTTAAATGACATCCAAGCCATTCAAGAAGTTCGTCAATACAGAAAAATGAGACTGGGACCCAGTGGCAGATCTAGTCGGATGGTTTGGGAGGGTCAAACCGAAGTCGAAAAGCAAAAAAACGTCGCGCAGTGCAAAATTGCGCTACAATATGCCTTTTCGGTAGGATTTTGGGAACTGGAGACGAAAAGCAAAAAAAAAACGCCGTGAGGTGAAAAATATGGACTTAAGGTACCTTTTTTCCTATCCAAGCCCCAATATTTACACTGAACTTCACTAATTCTGTTTGAAGTTGAGGTTGAAGCACCAAAATCTTGCTTACAAGCTAAACAGGAGTCGGGGAAAAAGGAGGTCGATCGCTTTGGGGGGGGCAAAAACATAGTTTTGCCCCGAGCTTTTCCGCTTGGGGGGAATTGCCTTTTTGCCACCCCCCTGGATCCACCACTGCTGGGGCCGGGAAAAAACTATTTCAAGATCTGAACAGTCATTTTGACTACCTGTCTCCATTACTTGCTGTGTTCTCTCTTGCAGACGATGATGTTTCAGAGGAGGAGAAGGGAGTAGCCCAGGCGCTTATGAAAAGTGAAAGACCCATCGAGGTTCGTCCTTACGGTAAATCCACGGTCCCTGGCCCAGGTTTTGTTAATGTCGCCGCTCTCTGGCCTGAGGATGGCAGCAGACCGAGCATGGCAAGCTTCATAGGACCGGTGAACTGACTCTTAGTTCAGAGCCTGCAGTTTGATTAGCTGGGATGGCTGAACAATGTTCAGTGAACATGTCCACACTTGGGACCAGCATCAAGGCTATGTTGAGTTCAAGAGTGTTGAGTTCAAGAGGTTTGAAACGAGCTTCACCTATGTGAGTGACCGATCCAAGAGAACGGTGAAACTCGCCAAAGATGTAATAGGAAGAGCCAGGACGTCATCTGGTCTCCAGAGCACATTTGCCGTCATAATTGATCATCGGAAGAAGTCAGGACTAACGGGTACGGAAAGTTAAGCAAGAGTGAACTGAAGAAGATGGGCTCATAGCTTTAACAGCATCCTACAGAGATGAAAAAACTTGCGACGACATTTGTGAGGGAGTGATATAAAGTTGAGGTCAAATACACTTCATTGTCTTCCCCAACCAGTGTTTTCAACAAAAACTAAGTTAAAAATAGTCAAGATTGTCACATAAAGAATTCGAAAAAGCACAATTTCTCACAATGTAAAACGAAGCTAACAATTACTACAGGTGTCGTATTTTAAATCTTTGTTTGTCTTATTTTCTGTTAGGACGCATGGGGAAAATTAAGCTGCCATCTTTATCATGGCTATGACGCCCGAGGCACACCGTAGTTAGTTTGACCTGTTCTTGTATATTTGATAGGAAATTTAAGTCAGCCAAAAGGCCAGGGAAGCTATAAAAGTTGTAATAGGGAGTTTATTACGTAGCAAACATTTTCATTCAAACTTATTACTTTCAGCCGCCTCATTACGCAGTTGGCAAAAATAGTTAGTGGCCGCCCTCCGTGGCCGCTTGCAAGATGCCATAGCGTGTATGCATGGAAAAGTAGGGGGAAAAGCCAGCGTGAGAAGTTTTCAGATCTGGGTGAATTTTTGCATTAGACATTGACATACGATAAATAACCAGAAACTTCCATGCGCATCTCAAAAATCGAGTTTTCATTTCTAAGGGACGGTCTAGTGTATTATTAAATCAAAGGCACTAGGATGGTAAGGCCCTCCTCTAGTGTCGAGTAAAAGACGGTAGGCGTGAGAAGGCCACTAGAAACTAAAACCAAAAAATTCCTCTCAAACTCTTCTGAACTGTTTTGGCCTTCATGTTCCACCCCGCTCGACCCGCAACCTGCGACTTTTCGCCGAGCCACGCGGCCGTGTAAACACGGTTGCCTCGGGGTTTCTGTGCCGGATACCAAAATCTGTTAATAGGTTTTTGACCATGATCAACTCCGATTTTTTCGTTGATACCTATAGCATTTTTAGAGCTCGCGTTGTGGAGTATATAAGGGATCTAAGAGTGTGAGGTCATCAAGGTATATGTGCACAAAATATATGAAGAGGGAATGAGCTCAAACTATTTTAATAACTTTATTTTTACAGCACCTATTTTACTCATTTTTTGTTTTTAGCACTAGGATGTTTCGGACATGTTTATGTGTATGTGTTAGTTTTTGGTGAGAGAGTTTTAATACCTGACTTCACCTGTTAGTGGGCATCAGCCTGTTGGTGATCATGTTTAATAAACAAATAATAAACAAATAAACCAACCAACCAAGTTTATAGAGATCTTCTCACACCTGCTGCCTTTTATTCGACACTTTCATCATCTAGGAGCTTATATGATTTCCTTTCATATATCCGGCATGCTGCCCTATCTGCAGCAAGCCCTCTAGGAACTTAACAACGGGTCTTGGAGCCCAAAGCCAAAGCCGAAGCTCTCGGCATTGCTCAAATTTGTCAAGAATAGAGACCGAAACTTCGGGAAAAATCTGACCCTAAATGAAGTGAATTCTAGTGTAATTGATTCTTTTGAGGTCTTTACGTATTGTGGTGAAATAGAAATATAACGAATGGTCTGTCAAACTTCCACTGATTGAAAGAAAAGCCTATCCTATTTGGGGCAGAGTTTTAGCTGCCCAAATCACATCGTCGAATCCTCTGCCATGGTTTGCTGATTGACCAATGTCCAATCGGCGAGATAGAGACAGGGGAGCAGCTTCATAATATTATTTTGGATTCCTAGCAAATGCAGATCCAGAATTTCTGATGGGGGGCACATGGCCCAGGGCACTACTTTTATGTGAAAAAATAGATCAGGTGGGCGCCAAGTTCTATCCAGGGGGTGCCGATGTTCGCATCCTGGAGGGAGGCAAAATTTCAGCGAGCACCAGCAATCTATCAGGGAGGCGCCGATGAGGAAAGAGGGAGTATTGCCCCCTGCCCCTGTATGCACTTATATTTCCCAGCTAAGTAAGTGTAAGTACGAGTAAGTCTCAAGTATGAGTTGGGACCACGAATTTTATTTTGCAGATGATTCTCGTATTTTTTTACTAGGCCTCTCATTTGGTTTGCTCAAAGACACCAATGTTATCAAAGCTCCTTGCAAACCGTGGGTGTGGGTGGTAAGGGTAAAGGTGACCCATTTTGCGATGTTCTGTATATTTTTCTCCACATTCCATAACAGAAATTATCCAAAGTCAGACGCATCACCTGAGATGAAATGGGAAATTTCAGTTACCAAGGATGATAAATGAAAAAGGATGTGTCTCATAATTATATCCCTGCGGTTTAACCCCAACGATATATCCATCTAGAATCTTCTCCAAAAGCCACTGGGCAAACTTCCGCTATTTTGGGGCTAGCATTGATTGCGCTGAGGAGAATGAAAGAATATGACATCTACCATTGATTTCAGATACTACATACGAACGCAAATACTACTGGGGCGGGAGCGGCAAGCACAGCAAAACTATTCAGCGATGTCGAAAGACCAAGTTAAGTTCGAGGATATACTGCAGCTGGTAGGAGACATGGGCAGATGGCAAATGGTGGTGCTGGCGTGGTCGGTGGTGGGAGGAGCCTTGGTGGCAATGCACGACCTCAGCGCGGTCTTTATCGCCGAAATTCCCAGCCACCACTGCTCCCTTCCGGAGGGCGGTAGACCTGAAGACTGGCTGCCAAACGACAACGTAACTGGAAAATTCGACCAGTGCTCTATCCTGGCCTCTGCGGGCAGTAATAAATCTGTACCGTGCTCTAGCTACACATACGCATGGGAAGAGGGCTCGTCTTCGGTCGTTAGTGAGTGGAATCTGGTGTGCTCACATCGCTGGCTAGCCCCAAACGTGCAGGCGTCCTACTACTTCGGCCTCTGCTGCGGCGGACTGGTGTGGGGCATTGTGAGTGATCAGTTCGGACGGAAGAGAGCCGTGGTGCTTTCTGTGGTCGCCTTTTTGGTGATTTCTGTGTCTTCGGCATTTGCAAACCACTACGGGCTGTATTTAGCATTCAAATTCTTGACAGCAGCGCTCGATAGCGGCTACTACAGCTGTTTCTTTGTTCTGTGCATGGAAATAACGGGTCCAAGATGGCGCGCTCTTGTTGGCTTGCTGTACGCGATGCCGTACGGGATAGGAGTCATGTTGCTGTCGGCGGTGGCGTACTTGGAGCGAGACTGGCGGAGTCTGCAGCTGTACATCTCCCTCCCAGTTCTGCTGATGCTGAACTACCTGTGGGTGTTGCCGGAGTCGCCTCGTTGGCTCATCATGCAGGACCGGCTGCAGGAGGCGCTGTCGGTGCTGAAGTTCGCAGCCGTCCGGAATGGCCGCCAGCTACCGCCCGACGAGCGATTGCTGAAGATGATGACCGAATTCCGAGCATCATCATCATCATCATAGTTGGGGTTTAAGGGCGCGTCGACTGCAGTGGTCATATTGCGCCCATAACTTAGCATATTGCGCACATAGGAGACGTGTAGATACGCAACGAGTAGTAGTAGTCAGTACGGGTTTCTACAGGTCAAGTACTAAAACTAAAAGGTAGTGTCGCGTCCTAAAATGTGCTAAATCTCTAATCTCTACATTATAAGATCCGGGCTAGAAATTGACGTTTCACATCACGGGACTAGGTCGGCGAATAAATTATATTGAAGTCGATACTTTTCAAAAAAGCCACGATACCTGATAACTCAACAGAAGGGGACTGTCCCAAAAGACATTCCAATGATGGAGACCCCCCAAGTGTCGCATTCTTTCGATCTGGTAATCTGGACAATCCACAAGAACATGCCTAACGCTAAGCGGGTCACCGCATCGCGGGCACTCAGGTCGCTCTCCTCTGCTCAAGAGGTACGAATGGGTAGCGTGCGTGTGACCAATCCGCAGCCTAGAGAGGATAACCTCTTCTCTCCTAGATCCCAAACTACTCGACTGCCACTCCCCTATCTTAGGCTTAACCCGTCTGAGCTTGGAGCCTCTGGCGTCCTCGTCCCATCTCTGCTGCCAATTCTCTAAAACACACTTCTTGACCAGAGCGTAGAGGTAAAAAAATGGGACACGAAGACCAGGGAGAGCGGCACGCTCTCCAGCAGTCTTTGCAGCTCTGTCAGCTCGCTCGTTTCCAGTGATGCCACAGTGGCTCGGAACAAAGACAATCTCTACACTTTTCCCCTTCTCCTTTAGGTTGTGCAGCTTGCGTCTTATAAGGGCCAAGAGATAAGATGATGATGCTTTGTAAAAGTAAAAAGACTGCAAAGCCTGCAAGGAGGACAATGAGTCGGTAAAAATTGCAAACTTTCTCGCCCTGGACTTAGACACCTGGTCTAAGCAACGAAAGATCGCATACAGTTCTGAGGTAAAAACAGATGATTCGCGAGGTATACTGAAGCCCTTCTCAACATCGTCACCGACGAATGCACATCCTACGCCGCTATCACTCTTAGAGCCGTCCGTATAGAAACGGGTATGATTTTCAAATGATTCAGAGCAGAATTCCAGAAACAGCTGACATGTTGCTTCAGGGGGTACATTTTTGCAAAGTTCAAGTAAATCTGTATTTGTGTGAACTGCTGAGATGCGCCATGGTTCGACATCGAGTGTCTCATACGGTTCTACGAGCCTTGTGTTAATATCTGCTTCCGTCAGCCAGGTACGAACTCTGACCCCAGGATGACGGGATGCTAAGCGCGAGCCATCGTCAATCTGGCGGAGGTGGGCGTCCGCAAAAAAGGTTTGATATGTGGGATGTGCTGGTGATTGTTTGATTTTAACGGCGTATCGCATAGCGAGCATCTTACGGCGCAACTCAAGCGGCATTTCATTAATGTCAACCAGCATGCTCATAATCGGTGAAGTACGAAACGCTCCTGTAATTATCCTGATGGCCTGATGATGTACAATGTCAAGAATCTTTTTCGCAGACTGGGATGCGGCCTCATACACAAGGCTACCGTATTCGATCTTCGAGCGAACGAGTGACCTATAAAGCATAATAAGCGTTTTTCGATCAGCACCATATCTCATCTTTGTCAGCACCTTGAGTATATTCAGCGATTCAAAGCATTTTTTGCGGAGCTCCTTTATGTGTGGTACATATGATAATTTTTTGTCGAGTGTGAGTCCAAGGAATTTAGTTTCATTTACGACTTCGATTCGATTCCCGTAAATGTGTAGTGTCGGATCTTCACAATCTCTACGTCTGTTGCAAAAGTGCATACACTTTGTTTTTGTGCTGGAAAAGTTCAATCCATTGTGCTTACTCCACTGTTCTAGGCGATCGAGGCCAAGCTGCAGTCGCCTTTGTGCTGCGGCGGTAGTAGAGGCTGTCACCCATATAGTGAAATCATCAACGAAAAGAGCATGACGTATGTTTGTAGGAAGAGTGTCTGCGACATCATTGATCATGACGGCGAACAAGGCAATAGACATCACGGATCCCTGGGCTATACCGCTCTGTTGTTGGTAGCGGTTCGATAATGCAGTGTTGACGCGGAATCGGAAATATCTATCTTTCAGGAAATTCGAAATAAACCATCCCATGTGGCCTCGAATGCCGAGTTCAAAGAGTTTGCGTAAAATTCCGTGCCTCCACGTGCAATCATAGGCGCGCTCGACGTCAAAGAACACTGCTATTGTGTGGAATTTCCGTAGAAATCCTTCTCGTATTGATGCGTCTATGGAAACTAGATGATCAAGCGTAGAGCGACCTTGACGAAAACCACACTGACTCTTGCAGAGTAACTGGTTGCTCTCGAGGTACCATACAAGACGTGTATTTACCATTTTTTCAAACACCTTACCAACACATGACGTTAAGGAGATCGGACGAAAGTCGGTAGGCAGGGAACCAGTCTTGCCGGGTTTCAAAATCGGTATAATAGTTGCTTCACGCCACTGGTCCGGAAAATCATTATTACTCCACATATTGTTAAGAATATTTAACAATGACAAGAGAGACAACTCAGGCAAATGACAAAGCATACTGTTTGTGATGGTATCCGGACCGGGCGACACCGGTCTAACGGTGGAGAGTGCCGCCCTGAGTTCAGCTGTAGAAAAAGGGGCATTGTAACAGGCGGAATTATTTTGTCCAAAATCCACGGGCCTTCGCTCGGCTCTCTCACGGATTCGTGTGAACTCCCTACTTTGCAAAGAAATGCTACACCGGTCCGAAAAAGGCCGCCGCCATACACTCCACCACGTCATGCGCGTCGGTGATTTTAATCCCATTTACTTCAAGGACAGGGGCAGACGGGGGACGGTTTTTCCCCTGCATGCTCCTTATGCGGGTCCAGACCTGGGTTGACGGTGTAAAACGATTCACAGTGGAAACGTAGTCTATCCACCACCTCCTCTTGGCGTTCAGTATCACACGGCGCGCAAACGCCCGGGCGCGTTTGAAGTTTATGAGATGCAGCTCCGTAGAGTGCCTATTAAAAACCCGGAAAGTCCGTTTCTTTTTTAAAATAGCTGTTTTACATTCGTGGTTCCACCACGGTACCGGAGTGCGCTTTGGCTGGCCGCGTGTCATAGGTATAAAAGCTTTCGCGGCTGTCAGAATCATACTGTTAAACTCTCCGATAGCTTGAGTAGCCGAGGCCTCCGGGGGAGGCTCTACCGTACCACACGCAGCCTCAAAGCCCGCCCAGTTCGCACGCCTCTGGTTCCAACGGACTCGGCGGGGACTCCCCTCCCATGGCCTCGTTGGATAAATAAGGATGGGGAAATGGTCGCTACCAAAGGGTTCGTCTAGGATGTTCCAATGGAGTTGAGTAAGGAGAGACGGAGAGCAAACAGAAAGGTCAATAGATGATAAGGAGCCAGAGGGGAGAGTGATATGAGTAGCGCGGCCTGAGTTTAGGAGACAGAGGGAGTTAAGGTGAAGGGAACGCTCGACTGTGCGGCCCCGGGGGCACGTGCGGCCGGCAGATCCCCCCAAGCTGAGTTATGGGCGTTAAAATCGCCAAGTATAAGAAACGGAGTTGGTAGCTGGTCAGACAGATTATTAAGATCATTTAAATTCAGATGCCCACCGGGTGGGAGGTAAAGCGAGCAAACTGTCAGTTTAGTAAAACCAAGGTCTACCCGGGCTGCCACCGCCTGCAGCACTGTAATTAAAGGAATACTGTAACAAGGAGTAGCATGGTGCACCGCAACGATGACCCCTCCATATGGTACCGTGTTACTAAAAATATCTTTTCTAAAACTCTGATAGTTTCGAATCTTAAAAGTGACACCAGGAGACAGCTTTGTCTCCTGGAGGCACAAAACAGAGGGTGTGTATTCGGATAAAATTTGCTGCAGGTCAATAGAGTTCGCACGGAGGTCTCGGCAGTTCCACTGTAAAAAAGTCATTTAGGTTAAAAGAAACGGACTTTGTACAACACAGCCCCAAGTCCGTTTAACCCTTCCACGGGGGACCAGAAGCACCGTGCAGAGCCTTAGTTGGTGCCGCACTAGAGCCACCCAGCCGGTTACGAACGGGACCGCGGCCTCGCCCGCTTTCTACCGAGTTCCCACGGGCGCGCGAGGTTTGGGGCTGGTCTGGAGGGCTACCAGCCGGGCGCTTAACAGGAGATCTGGCTCGTGACGCAGACTCAAAGTTCCTCCGCACTGCGGCTACAGTAGAGGAGGAAGCCTGGGCAGCGGGAGGAGTTGGCGACGGCTCCATTCCGGACATGTCCGGTGGCAGCGACGATGGGAGAGTGCCGACAGAAGGTGGTAGGACAGGGGATGGCGGGCGGCGCCTCCCCGTGGGGGAGGGTTTGCCCCTCGTCCCACGACCGTCCACCCCTCCGAATCACGCAGTGATTCGGCGCGAGAGGCACTAAGTGCCGAATCCGAGGCACCAGCAGGCATCGCTGGCTGGGGCTCATGGTCAGGGGCAGACACCCGACTCTCGCCCCCAGCGGGAGGCGGAGAGGTGGGGGCGGAAGCGGCGTCCGGCTCCCGTCCCTGACCCCCTTGGAGGGGGTCGCGGAGGAGGCGCCGCCTCCGGCTCAGGTGCCGGGGCGGCGGGCTGGCGCGCGAACACCAGCCCCATCTTCCCTGCCAGGCGGATAAAGTCCGCCACGGTCAGGGAGCGGATGACCTCCTCCGCGGTCATCCTCACAGTGTTCGATGCGCTTGTGGATGCAGCTTGAGCATAACTCTTACGGGGGTGGGAAGCTTCATATGCTTCCCGGGCTTCACGAAAGCTTATCTGTTGTGTTGTTTGTATTTGAATTATTTCTTTTTCTCTAAGGAATTCCGGACATGAACGATCCGCCACCTCGTGGCAGCCTTTGCAGTTCGCACATTTGAGATAGTCGGCATCGCAGTCAGTGGTAGTGTGTTGGTCTGACGAGCATTTACCACACACACGCCTACCTTTGCATGATCGGGAGGTATGACCGTACTTCTGACACGTGAAACAACGCATAGGCGAGGGTACGTAAGGCCTAACTCCGACCCTCGAGTACCCAACATAGATGTGATTTGGTAGTTCTGTGGTGTCAAAAGTGATTATGACCGTATCAGTGTCTAACATGTCCTCTCCACTTCTCCTTCGAATTCTCCTCACCTCCACCACTCCGAGTTCCTCAAGGCCTTCAACGATCTCCTCCTCTGACAATCCCCTAAGTTCCTGGCTGCTCACCACGCCCTTACGGAAGTTCTTTGTCCGATGAGCCTCTACTGATATTGCAATCTTGCACGTCTTTTTCAATCCGCCCTCCTTTCTAGTAAATGACAGTTCGGAGACCGAAAGTGCTCGCTCAGCATCCGTTGTGTACGAAAACTCAACCTCCAATGCGCCATCACGTAGTTTCTGACATCTTTTGACTTTGCCCAGATGATCAAGTGCCTCTTTTAGTTTGAACGGTGACAGGGATGTAATAGGCGTGTCCAGTCCCCGCATCACTAGGACACGAGGACAGGATGGTTGAGCGACTGTTTTCCGAGAACCAGGTGGCAGTGTTCGCGCGTTCCCTTCCCCACTAGGGGGCTGGGAGGTGTCGACCTCCTGTGGAGGGTAAGGAGTGGGATTTATGGTGTCTGTGGTATCCATGGGAGTATGATTAATTTCGGCCAGCCACGTGCGCCCCCCTTCCGACGAGGGTGCTACGAGGCGAAACGACGCACGGGCTGGCTATACGGGGGAGACGCCGCCGTTACAGAGGGGGAGAGAGACTCACCAAACCCCCACTGCCCCGACGACGGTCCCCCCTTGCACCTAGCCTGGACGACCCCGGGCGGGGCGCGGACACCCCTCCCTCTCCGGGTGAAGTCGGGACCTCACCCAAGGAGGGAGGGGCAGCCGAGCCCCACCAAAAGCCGACAGACTTTTACAATGCTGCTACTCTTGTCGATGCCTTCAAGAGTTCCCCGCCCTTGCGGAAATCCAGACCAAAGTAGAGTGTTGCTAGAGGCACACGAACCATAACAGCGCCTACCTCAGCTCAGCTACCAGGACTCCTTCATCCCGGGGTACGGGTCGGTGCGCAGCTCACCTTAAAAAGACAGGCGCCCCCACACGGCCTCATCGGAGCAGGCGACTACCACCTGCTCGTCACAACTGATTCCCGGCTGGTCCGAGAAAAGCCGGCCCCCGGCTCGCAGGGCCGGTGATTAGAGGGATCCAATCGTCAGCCACACGAGCCGGAGGCCCACATACACCCAGACCATCCAGGAATCATAGGCACGTGCAGGGACGCCCATGACACTGGGAAAAAGTGGGTAACTGGGAAGTTATGGGTTGGAAAAGGAAGAGGGTCGGTCTGCGCTGTCCAGCCCAGACACGCGCCGCACGCGACCGAGATGCCCACACTCAAGACGAGCAAGAGTGCACACACCCCCGCCACCCGCGGAGACACGCCGGGCCAGACAACGCAGACAGTGGGCAGGAGGGGTGTTTAGGAGTGGACA
The DNA here is from genome assembly GCA_034440635.1 of Lepas anatifera. NCBI lineage: Eukaryota > Metazoa > Arthropoda > Thecostraca > Lepadidae > Lepas > Lepas anatifera. The sequence continues at coordinate 1,599,571 of JAOTON010000102.1, read as the reverse complement.
GAAAGGATATGGGTGGAAAGGCATGGAGAGACAAGGAAATAAGGAAAGAAGAGGAAAAGGAACAAGGAGTTGGAGGGATTTGAATTTAGGAAGGCCAAGAAAGGATGAGGATGGCAGTTTCGATTTAGCCTCTCGCCCGAAGACGAGAAGCGAAACCCATCCTGCCAACTGGGGTCGCGGGTGTCGTCACATCCCGTGCCCAATTATCCATGTGCCGGACCAGTCAGCAGGTGCCAACAAGTCCAGCAGATGAAAATCGGTCCCCTGCGGGGAATTCCGAGCATCAGAGACGTGCGACGCGGAGACGGAAGCTCGAACAGTGCGGACTCGCTGTGCTGACGGCATCGGAGAGGTAACTAGTCTTCTACGGACGCCGAAGATGCGCTTCATCAGCATCGCTTGCTTCTCTAACTGGTTCATTGGAGGAATGGTTATATACGGTGTATCGTTCGGCACTGCCAGTATCAGTGACAGTCCGTACCTGGCTGTACTCCTGACCGGCGTGGCGGATATACCCGCCGTGCTGTTGTCAATACCGCTCATCGACAAGCTGGGACGTCGCACCGTCGTCTTTTCTACCCAGCTCGTTACTGGCGTGGCCACGCTCTGCGCTCTGGCCGTGCCAACTTACCTCGACTGGCCAGCACTGCTGCTGGGCACGCTCGGAAAGCTTTCTTGTGGCGCCACCTTTGCCATCCTGTTCGTGTACTCGGCCGAGTTTTTTCCCACACAGCTGCGGAGCGCTGGTGTCAATCTGTCGTTCGTGTTCAGTCGCATAGGCTCCATGCTGGCGCCGTACGTGGTGGATCTGCTGGTGCCTCTGCACTGGACTGTCCATGCTTGTGTGTTTGGAGTGTGCGCCGTGGTGGCGGCTCTGGCTTCACTCACGCTGCCGGAAACGGTGGGTCGCTGCCTGCCTGAGACAATCGAGGACATAGAGGGCGGTCACTGGGAGCGGAAGGAGCCTGTTCGAAATCGGCAGCCGACCGATAGCGCAGAGACTGGGAATGTGAGTGGCATTTGTTTGGAGAACAAAATGAAATCAAGAGCTTAACCCTCCACTGCCGAGGGGTCCGATTGGACCTCCTCTTTCAGCTTTTCGTGAATGATTCTGAGCCGATTTGAATAGCACGCATGTTGCATTGCATACCTTTCGGGTGATAAGTTTGACAACTTACGACAAAAACTGGCATGATGTCAGGTCAGGTCATCAAATTATGACGTCATTTCCAAACCCATGGAGGGCGATTCTGCTATAAAATAAGGCTGAAAAACATGGGGTAACTGGGCCTACAGAAGAGCTTGATCAAGTTTCTAACCATTATGAAAGTTCTAACCATACATCAAGTTTCTACAAATGAATTTGATTTTTTTTTAAATCTTACCAAGTGTCTGAGTAAAAAGGAGGTCTACATCTTTGGGAGGGGGTATAGTTTTGCCCCGAATTTTTCCCTTTGGGTGGAAATACCGTTTGTGTCCCCACCCCCTGGATCCTCCACTGCGCAGATATATAAATTACAATCTCTGCCATCATCCACTTGCCCTGCCGGAGATACGCCGCTCAGACTTAGATCACCTGCCTCCCAGGGCATTTTTAACCCTATTTCCGGCAGGGGGCTAATATTGCCCCCCTTCAGGTTTTTCGAGAATATCTCCGAAACGGCTTGCGATAGAACTTTGAAACTTCCTGACTTTTCCTAAAACTAGTACAGGCAGGTTTTCTGAAATTTTCAAGATTATATATTTACCAGGGGTGGAGCTATGGCTGGGTTTTGGGGAGGTTCTATCCACAAACCAAGTATTAGCGTAAGCGATGGGTTTTTTGTAAAAAGGAAGCCGTCTCTGCTGATCCTGATACAAGTTATATGGTTTTATTATATCATTTTTTATGTGAGATGATAGTTCATTCACAATTGTCACTATTTGTATTGATCAGGGGCGGTTACAGCAGTTCAAAATGGGGGAATGTTATCAAGAAGGACTAAACGTTAGTAAGTGAGAAGACTGCTTACAGCCGTGTCAGGGCGAATACAATTGGGTATATGAAAATTCAAAATAGTTATAACCCAATTCTAGATTACCAGAGGCGTGTCCAGTTACTACACATTTTCAAAATGTATATTCCCAGCCAGTATCACCGCCGCGACTCAATGTCGTTGTATATTGAAAATGTGTTTCCAATCACCCCCACCCCCCACGACGAGTCCTTGATCCGCCTATGTCACCCCCTTTCCCAGAGCTGCCATGGGAGGGTAAAAATTATCAGAAATTAAATTTCAACTAGTCGAGGGACTAATATACTCATGCATACCATTCGCATATTGTTGGTATGTATTTTACCCCACTGTTTTACCTTACTGCATCCGCCCCTGATGATTTTTTTCACTTGTTTTCTCATTTATTTATGTGTCAAAGATGCCAAGCAGTATATGACGGCTTCTAATCCGCGTAAAAAAACTTTTAGGTTGTATATATTTCCCCTCATAGTCCTGGTCCTGGAACTGCCATTGAATTTCGAATTTTTGCGTAACTCGAGTATATGAAAATTTTGGGTCAATTATTTGTAAATCTGAACTAGTTTTGTGAAAATCGTACAACAGAGACAAGGGTTATGGAAAATCTAAAAAATACACAAAAATTGTATATTTTGCACGACCTTCTCCTAAAAAATAAAAATTTTGAAATTTTCTTTTTTCAAAATAAAGTTTAGCAGCAGAGGAATCTATGGCACTTTGAATTTTCAAAATCGGCCGGTTAGATTACGAGATCTTAGGGGGCCGATATTGCCCCCCTGCCGGAAATAGGGGTAGCCGGGAGCCTGACGGAAATAGGGTTAAGGAAAAGTCAGTGGGGGCATTTTTGTGCTGACCATTGTAGTGTCTTCAGGGACTCAAGACACCGTTTGGAGGTGGTTTAATAAAACTTTGGCGCGTTTGTGTAAAAAGATTTTTTTCCAATTTTTGTGCTATTACATGTCGAGAGATTATAGTTTCTGCCCAGGGCTGCCAGGTTTTTTTGCCGAAAAGGTCAAACCAAGTTAGAAAAGGGCCGAAAAGGGGCAAAATTGTATTTCCACTAAAACAGCCAAATAAACACCACAAAAGCCAGATGTGAGGCTAAAACGACTCCCTAGCGGGAGTCATAAACCCACAGAAAAAGCGACTTGTATCACTGTTTAAAACTAATTGTTGAAAATTTGATATTGACTTGACGCAATATTTTTAGCACACTATGCATCTAATAGGAAGCCAGGGGTGCCCTTCCAACCTTGCATGGCCATCGTACGATTTTATCTACATAACCAGAACAATTTTTATCATCATCAATCACCCCCAAACTTTTTGACGAAAAATTTCCTGATCTCAGTCAAAATGGGATTAAACCGGAAATTTGTATAACCAGCCGCTGCGAAAGGCAGCGAGGAGCCCAAATTCGAAAAGTTTTTGGTACTAACGTGGAAAGTTTGCTGTCAGCATCAGGTTGCAGTTTGGCTGGCCCCCTCACTTTTTGCGGTGACGACGCTTATGCATGCTACCACCTCAATAATAAATTAAACGGCTAAACATTTCATACCGCCACACTAGCAACCAGTCTTAGGCACTTTGACTATCCGTGTCCCGTCTAATCCACGAACGAGCTCTAAGCGCTGACAACTGACTGCGTGTGAAATGAAAGTATCATGCAATGTCACGGCACTGGCTGGGATGTGGGCTTCCGGTCGGATAGAACAGGATGTTTGATTGGTTGTAGACCAGCGCTCATCTCCAGTGTTGTGATTAGTTGATGCTGAGGCTGCTTTGCCGGGATTTTTCGTAACTACGCGCCTTCTTTCGTCTTCGCACGATGGCGTAGACAGCCACGGGTGGAAATTTTTTAACACAATGTTTGTGGTTTGCCAGTTCGGGACCAGAAATAGAACAAAGTTATAATGATCGGGTGGTGTTCTGTCTTGGGGCAAATGGCTCCCCAGTTAACATGTTAAAAAATGGCCTGCTGCCTCCTGAACCACAGGTCCCGAGTTCAAGACCCAGCAGGTTCTCTGAATAAGTATAACCTGAGCCCCCCCAAAAAAAAAAAAAATCAGGGTGGTGTTAGCGGTGTAGTATAAACCTGGTAGTTTGGTGCATCGTCAAGCCTAAGCAATCATTGTTATAAATTCGACTCGCCGTGCCGCTATCAGCAACATATCTCAGTAGCTTCATATAACAAATGTGCTAGCCCGGCACCACCTGGGTTCATTTCCTATCCCCCAACGAAGGGGGTGGGGGTTCCGATCGGACCCCTTACGATCTCGGGAACCGAAAATAATAGGGAAAATATTTAACGGTGCTGAAAATGCCTAACCGTATTTTACTCTGGAGACAAGTTTGAACCATATATCCGCTGACCTGTGATGGCAAAGTGGGCCAAAATGGTCAAATTTGGACCCATGTAGGAAATTCCTTACAACTCGGAAACAATTAGACCAAGAACAAGATCACAGGCATCAATATATTCGTTTTGACACAATGATTCAAACGATATGCAACATGAGATTGTTAGGTCACAATATGATCTCGACCTTACGCTAAGGTCAAATAATGGCCTCTGAAGCATCTTAGTTTGTTCAAACGTTATAGACACCAACAATTTCGCAAACCGTGATCATTGGTGCATATGCGGATCCAGGATTGCCAATCGGGAGGGGCACCTTCCCGGGGGGCGCCATCCAGACCAGGGGGCGCCACTTATGACCGGCAAAACCTATCAGGTGGGCGCCAAATCCTATCGGTTGGCGCTGACTTTCGCATCCTGGGGGGGGTGGGAAGCGACATTTCAGGGGGCGCCATCGACCTTTCAGGTGGGCGCCGAGGGTGATCGGGGGGGCACGTGCCCCCCTTACCCCCCTGGATCCGCCTATGCATTGGTGACCTCTGGTGACCTTGGTATTAACCTAACCTTAAAATGGATGACATCATCCAGCTTTTTCGTTTCGATAGGTCTAGGATGATGTTCAGAAACTTGATTTTGCTCTTTTAAAAATTGGAATCCGTGTTACGCCTTGGTTTTATCAGTCGGATTTTGTAAGAATACAACCACCTTACACAGGTTTAGAAATGGCGTCATAACTCGTTGACGGGACCTGACCTGATGACAATTTTTGGTCCCAAGCTGTCGATTGATCATCCTAGAAGCATCAAAGCGAAGCACATCCAATTATAAATAGGCTCGGCGTCATTTGTGGAAAACTGAGGGGTGGTATCCAATCGGACCCCCTAGGGCGGCGAAGGGTTAACACGCGCATTGACGGGGTCTGAGCCACCATCGCTTTGAAGGGGGGCGGGTACCCGCTCCGCCCCCTAAGATCTCGAGAATCACACTAGGTTAAGCGAAAAATGGTAGACGGCGTTGGGCAGCCCATCTTCTTCTCCATCAAACACATTGGAACTATTTTTCAGGTCACATTTAAGGTCACCAGGGGTTAAAACATGCCGTCATAGGGATAGCATGTATAAATGGAGGTTTCCGGTCATTACATCTGCACAAGTAGAGATGGAGAGATACTGAGCTAAAATTTTCAGGGAAGATATATAAATGATAAAAGCACGGCTATGCTAAGTTTGACAGCGCTTTGTGCCGCCCTTTTTCGGTCACTTTGTAAAACCCGAGGAGGGGGTCTCAAAAGACCCCCAAACGGTCGAATCAGCCCTTATAAATTAAATTAGCTCGTGCAAGCCGAATTCTTATTTTTGGCCCAAACTTTCTGAATAAATCATTATTTTAGGGGCCTGCGCAAAATAATATTATATTATAATTTACATTCTCACATAGACTAATCCAGGGGGCAAAGGGACATGTGCGGCACATGCCCCTTCCAAAAACATAAACATGACCTAAAAATGAAAACATAGTTTTACTATCTTCATGCGGTAATGGCTTGGTGCTTGAACCTTGTTTGTTGCAAAAAGCAGGGGCCAAAAAAGTGTTCAGTGTGTCACCATTGAAATTGCCAAGCCCTAAATGTGTCACCAGCCCAGGCTGAAAACTATGGCACGTTTTGCGTTAGTAGGATACCAACGGATACTCCTGGGCGGTCTTAGTTGCTGAAAAGCATTGTGATTCCAAATTACAGGTGACAATTTCGGCGATTTGTTCCGTTATTGGTTTGGAGGAAATGTTTCGGCTAATTTTTGCCACTTTGCTCACCATGGACTGTCATGGACTTTAGAATGTCAAACTGGTAGGTTTTTCGACCCCTGGCAAAAAGTAGGAGACAGGTAGATGACACTCAGCATATTGGAAATAGTATTCAAGTATACAATTATAATTTCCAGCTTTGTGTGGACTGGAAGCTTTAAGTTTGTGACGGCCAGCATACCTTCTACACCTCTGGCGGTGTCCCTCCCCCTCGATCGCTCGGCGCCCCTTGAAATGGTCACAGCGTCCCCCTGAAAGATCAATGGCGCCCCCTGAAATGTCGTTTCCCATCCCTTGCCCCCATGATGCGAAAACCGGGGCAACCGATAGGATTTTGCGCCCACCTGATAGGTTTTGCCGGTCAAAAGTGGCGCCCCTGGTTCGGATAGTGTCCCTTCCCCCTGAATGTGCCCCCCGATAGGCAATCCTGCATCGGTCTATGCATTATGAACGAAAAGTTCCTCCGTAACACGGTGCGGCGTGACACGGTCTTTACACCGCCCGCCCGTTTTTATTTTTAAAGTAATTTTAGGAGTTTCTTAGAGTATTTTTCTTATATGCATATTTCAATCTGGAATTGAAGGATATTCTACTCATCGTTCCTCTGGTGGCGCCACATGTCGTCGTCGGCGGTGGTGGTAATTGTGTTGGGTATTATCGCAGTAGGTGGATCACATCTCTCGGTTCAAAAGGATCACATCAGAAGGTCCACAGTTCATATGTTCTACCGCTCAAAATGTCTAACTTAAAAAGTCAAACATTCAAAAGGTCCAAAGAGGCGTGCTCAGATGCATGAGAGCGGGGTGCATGATAACGCAGAGGCGTGCTAAGGCACCTGATAATAGGAGGCTATGAGGGTTAGGTTAGGTTAGGTTAGGTTAGGTTAGGTTAGGTTAGGTTAGGTTAGGTTAGGTTAGGTTAGGTTAGGTTAGGTTCGGTAAGGTAAGGTTAGGTCAGGTCAGGTCCGGTCAGTTCAGGTCAGGTTAGGTCAGGTCAGGTCAGGTGTGTATGCCCTAAATCCCTATTTCCTAGTCTGGGGATATCAACCCTCTTTCCAGAATCTGAGTGCGCCTCTGGTCTGGGTACCACTTTTCGAAATGTCATAGAAATATCCCCAAATTCTGCAAGAAAATCCCTAGAGATGAAACAGACGGAGGGAGGGGAAGTTTGAGCAGTGTTAAGTGGTACCCAGACCAGAGGTGCACTCAGATTCAGGAAAGAGGGGTGATATCCCCAGACTAGGAAATAAGGACCAAGGGCATACACAATTGGCCTGACCTGACCTGACCTGACCTGGCCTGGCCTGGCCTGACCTGACCTGACCTGACCTGACCCGACCTGACCCAACCCAACCCAACCCAACCCAACCCAACCCAACCCAACCTAACCCAACCCAACCCAACCCAACCCAACCCAACCCAACCTAACCTAACCTAACCTAACCCTCATAGCCTCCTATTATCAGGTGCCTTAGCACGCCTCTGCGTTATCATGCACCCCACTCTCATGCATCTGAGCACGCCTCTTTGGACATTTTGAATGTTTGACTTTTTTAAGTTAGACATTTTGAGCGGTAGGACATATGAACTGTGGACCTTCTGATGTGATCCTTTGAACCGCGAGATGTGATCCACCTACTGCGATAATACCATTGTGTTGTGATGTCTATGTGAGGCATTTGGTGCCGAATTATATTGTAAAATAAATTTTGTGCCGGAAGTGAGTATCAAGATTGTGCTCAGCATGTTTGATTACGTAGGCATCCACTTTACACTAGTCTGAAATGGATTAATTTCTGCTCCTTCGGTAATATCAGGATTTCTTCAAACTGAAATTGGATGCGCCATTACAATTAAAATCAGCAATTGAAACTTGAAATTAAAATAATTACCTAGTTGGAACAAATTGAAACTTGGATTGAAACTATTGTAACTATTGAAACTCTGGAGAAGGTGGGGACTGCCATTTGCAGTCACCAGTTCCTGAATTTTCTTTTCAATTAAGCTATTTGTTATGGTGTTTTCCAGGACCCAGGATTGACATGCAAAATAGGTTTTTCCAATTTCAAGTGATTTTGGACCTGGTACACACCATTTGTTGGTTTTTATTGGTTGTGTCACTGATTTGCTTAATATTCAATCAAAGGATTAGTAATTACACCTGCAAATGTGGGTAATGTGGGGGTGGCTTCACACATCATGTTGCCAGATAACTACAGGTTGATCTGTATGATAAGTGCCACTGTTCAAAAGCTCCAATGAATCAAAGCTTCATTTAATTAGAATTTCTACAGGTTAATATATATCATAAGTGCCACTGTTCAAAATTGCCTCCAGTGCAACATTCCGAGTACCACAACTGGCGTTGACTACAACTGGTTAGGTCAGGTCAGGTAGGAACACAGCGCAGCCGCGGCAGCTGATAAAGGCGAAAGTGCCACCGGCAGGCTAGGTGGGCCAGAGGCCAGCTCGCTGAGTCGAGATAAGGTTAGGTCAGGTTTGGTCCAGTGTGCAAAGTGTGGCAATTTCGATGATATCTTGTCGGTGCAAGTGTAGCCATGACATGAATTCGCAAACAACACAAAAAGTATGGTTAAAGCACAACAGGAGATCAGCGCTAAGTCAGCGCAGACTCGAGAAACCGTAGATCAAACAGAGCACAGGCCGAGTAAAGAACAAAGGAAAGTGACGGAAGAAGGTAAAGGAAGTGCAAGAGATGTGAGGTACCGATGAGACAGTGAGACGGTGAGAGAGCGCATACCGTGTCGGGCTGGGAGACCAGAAAACCGCCGGCGGCGAAGAAGAGCGGGGCGTGGGTCCGAGCGGCGGGGTGTGGGGGCGCAGGCGAGCTCGCCGGGATGCCACGGGCACACGTCGCAAAGCAACGGATTGCCCTTGGAGACACGACCAAGTGGTGCAAATTTTATCAACCTGGTGCGAATTTGCGAGGTTATTGACACTTAAACTAAATAAATAATGACAGAATGGCTATTAAGACACAGGAGAGGGCCTTATAAAAAGTCCTTAACTAAGTAATGGTGGAGGTAGCATTGCATCGTGTGAGTGGGAACGGGTGCATTTTCTCTGGTATGTGGCAGATTGGTGTGAATTTTTGGTGGCTGGCGGTGCTAGGATTTTGGATGGCTGGTGCGAATCGTCTGGCCTGTTGCCATACCTTGCAGACTGGATCCTGGCTGCTTCTGGTTCCAGCAAAGTCAGGGTATTTAGCCTTTGGCCCCAGCTTTAGTCCCACCAGGAACAGATTTGGTCCAAGTGCTGGGACCTCAGGACTAAAAGGTTCCCACCTCTACTGCTAAAGCTTAAGCTAGTTGTTGAATATGTTCTTCAATGATAGTAGTGGCACACTGTTTTTGTGTTTATTCTTGGATGTTGATGATGACAACAATGTGAGGTGGTCCAGTGGTTGAACTGAAGAATGAATATTATAGATTTCTGATCAGAAGTTTTTTTAGATGCTTGAGATGCATTTTGCGGTCAGTATTGCCTAACATATTTGAAGTGTTTACTACAATCAGGGTTGGCAGCAGCCGGCAGAAAGTGGTTTAAACCGGTTTAAACAGGCTGGCATAAGCCCGGTGGCAAAAAGTGGCAAAAACTACAAAATACTAAATATTAACTGATATTCGCGTTGGATATGAATGCAAGGGCATCTTCTGGGGTGAAAACATATATTACTGTGTATTAGGAGGGTTCAGCACTCTCTTCTTCCATTTCATCACACAACTTCAATAATCTGTTCAAACTGAATGGTCTTTTATGGCTGGAACCAATCCATTGTCAGATCCAGGGAGAGGGAAGAGGCCAGCCCAAGTCGAAAATGGTGATTTCCCCTCTCCCCCACGGCCGGCAGCAAGAAATTTTAGAAGCAGTCAGCTTCCATGTAGGCTGTGTGACATTTTTTGTTCATTGGATTTTTTATTTATTTATTTAGGGTCACTCCCAACAGGCACACTTGCCCAATTACAGGGAGTAATACCGTGGGTGTTAAAGGATCCTCTCCACCGGGTCAGATGGGACACGGAAGGCGGTTTCCCGCCGTAGGGATTGAACTCACGTTAATCCATGCTATCCGATCCGAAGACTGGCAACGAAGCCACTTGGCCACCCGGCCCCATGTGATCAGTTTTTTTGCGGATCAGCTTGCCCCGCCCCCAAACGGACCGCCTGGTTCCCCAAGTGACCTCACCTTTCTGATATGAAGGGTTTTTTTACAATGGATGAAGTGTCGTTGCTTCTATTGTTAGTTAGGAACCGGTACATACATTTTGGATGACGCCACAAGTGAAATACCACATCAGAAATGTTGGTATGTCAATGTAAAGATTTGTTCTCTAATTGCAAGAAATCGTATGTTTATTATTAAATAACAGTTTGGTCCATTCAACCTTATCTTATTTTATATAGTTTATTTCATATATTTTATTCGAAGAGACAGTAGCCCACCCAAGGGGGAGAGGCAGACGCAGGCACCCATGGAGGGCAGAAATGAGCCTGATCTGGCTTTTAGTACCAGTTCTACTCTCACCTTGCCGTCCCTGCCCCCAGCGTGCCGCCCCTGCGTTGAAGCATTCGTCCAATATGTGATTCAAGCCGCCCCTGATCCGAAACTGCCGCCTCCTCACCGGGGAAAGAAATCCTGTGCGTGACATGCCCCCCGCCCCATCAGCCTGCCGCCCCCAAACGAAAATCCGTTGGTGTGCGCCTGCCAAGAGATAAATGTATGGTATAACCGACCACTGGGGGTACCAGCCACTAGGTTTGAGAGCTAATGATCGGAAGAGACGAACAAAGTAGCTCGAGGAGACAACATGTTTGAAAAAGGTGAATGGTGTAACACGCGCCCCGCTGGGGGCGAAATTCGCCCCCCCTCCTGGTCTTTCCCAGATAGCTCAAAAACGAAGAGATGCAGAAGAACGAAACTTACGGTACCTTATCCCTGATCAATTTTACACATCTGACCGTATTTCTGAGTTAAGGTCATGTCAGGTCAAGGGGCTATTCAGGGTCAAGTGACCCGACCTCAAAACCTAAAATTACGAGTTTGAAGCAGCGCCCAGGGAACATTAGCAAAGCGATCAGTTTGAAACTTCCACAATATGACAAGGTTATTAGGGTCTACAAATCTGCTATCTCGGAATTTTGAATTTTGATTTTGGTGACCTAAGGTGGGGTCAATTTTTGGTAACCCCATTATAAGTCTATGGTGAAAAATAGAATGGACTTGTTTTCAGGAAATACTGGATAGATAAGGCTGAAAATCCTCAAACTGTCCATTCTTACCACGATCTTGACCATAAAGTTGAGTTTTTGAGCATCTGACCTCTCTAAGGTCATATCAGGTCACGGGAGCAGAGAGTGATTGTTTTGCCAATAACTTCGCACTGAATTGAGATAAAGCTCCCATTTTGCTTGCCTTGTGTTTATATTGTCACGGAGAGTTGATTGATATGCAACATGACCATACCAGGTCACTCTGTGACCCTGACCTAGGTCGAGGTCAGGCCATTTTGACTATTTGACCTAGCCAGGTCATATTATACATCATTCGATTCGTCGCGATGAAAGGAATCTAATGATGGATCAGTATTTTCTCTAGCTCCCCTGAGGGCAGATCTAGAGCGGGAAACGTACACGGCTCTTTTGTAAGCCTATGGAGCATTCTTTGGCCTATGCTGACCTCAATATTGACCTGACATAAAAATTATACTTATAAATTATCTTCGTCTTGTCAAGAGCTTTCGGACGCCGCCCGTAATTTTCCTTAAGCTTTTGTGGGAAACGAGATACGGAGGGGGGCGGGGCGAAAAACGCCCCCCAGCGGGGCGCGTCATGCAAGGGACCCCAGCGGGGCGCGTGTTAACCAGAACAGATCAGTCAATGCTGATCTTCACTTGATAAGTATAGCTTACAGACGCTAAAAAGTACTGCTAATGATGCATTTCCCAAGTATCCAGGCTGAAATAATGTCCTTCACCATAAAAGATCCAGGACACCAGTCACTCGGAGGGGCTTGGGAATCTCCAGCTTGTACCCTTTCTAATGTTCGCCACTGTTCGGCGTTGAAGAAGACTCTAAATTGTCACCAAATATGACACGCAAAATAAGAACGGTCTTCGCAGTAATATGTCGTGCACATAAAAGGCGCTTGCCTCGCTTGCCTTGCCTCCGATGGAGAACTGCATCGGAAACCCCAACGCATGGGCTAGATTCTTACTGAGCTCGAGTGGCTTAACATTCTAGTCAGGAAAACCGTCTTATTTCATCTAGACTACCACCAGACATCCGAATTAGCCACCGTTTGATTCAGCTGATAATATTATCGATGATTAACAATTGAACTGATTAAAATGTGGATAGCATGCGATCCTATCTGCGTTTGCTGCACTGAGGCTTAACACGCGCATTGACGGGGGTCTGAGCCACATTCGCATTGACGGGGGCGGGTACCCGCCCCTAAGATCTCAAGAACCACGGTAGGTAGCGAAAAACGGTAAACGGCGTTGGGCTGCCCTTCCACTTCTCCATCGAAAACATTTGAACCATTTTTTTGTCAGGTCACATTTAAGGTCACGAGAGGTCAAAACATGCCCGTCATAGGGATAACATGTAAAATTCAGTTTTTCGGGCATTACATCTGAACAAGTAAAGATAGAGCAAAACGACTTGAACTATATGAATCCTCTTAGCAAGCCGAATCGAATGATATTGATTTGACCTTGCTAGGTCAAATCAAGGATTTGACCTGACCTGAGGTCAGGTCAGGGTCAAATTATATAAAATGCATATGATTAGAACCGCAAAGCCCAGGCGAGTCTAATGCAGCTAAAATAAACGCTATCACCATCCGTTACTAAGTTATTCAGTTAAAAACATTTTTCCCCATGGTATTTCCAATGGAGAGATTATGGCTCGTATCTGACCTTAGGTCATCGATATCAAAAATACCGGAACATATGTTAGAGAACTCGGTGGGGCCATTATGTGATATGAGTATCAATCGGATAAGTTCACCCTGCTCCGACTTATGCTATCTTAAACTTTTTTGAGGTCGGGTCACTTGACCTGTACTGGTGACCTGACCTGAGATGACCTAACCTTAAAATTTTCACAGAAGTTGTAAAAATGATGAGGTAAAAGATATACCAAGTACGGCGGCGCGTAGCGCCGCCGTTTTACTATCTCCGAAAAATCCGAGGGGGTACCCGCCCCCGTCAATGCGCGTGCTAAGACTAAGACTAGAAAATATGTAATGCAAATAAGATGATAAGAATATCGGAAATACAGTATAATTATCATCATGATGTTGGTAACAACTAATGGAAAACGCTAACACGCGCATTAAAGGGAATGTGGCACCTTGGTCGAATCCTGGAATTTAGTGTAATTAGGCGTACTTTTAGTCAAAAATAATGAAACCACTATTTCCGAAAATTGTACAATCAGCTCAATATTTGATTTTTAAAAATACTTAGAAAAGAAATAAATATCAGACTGTGGATGATGTCACGATCTGCAACCACTCCAACTGAAACGCTTCAAGGGCTTCGATTGGCTGATGCTCATTGGACGTCAGCATATGCCGTCACACCAGTAGCTCACAACAACCGCCGGCGACGGGGGCTGAGGGGGCTGGTGGAGGTAGGTTTTAGCTTTTTCTACGGAAATATCGAGTTCCAAGACAAATGATGTATGGAGTACCAGGTTTTCCGACTGGCTTACGACTTGGCTATCTCAGTTAAAATCACGTTGTGAAGGTGCCACATTCCCTTTAACGGGGGTCTGAACCACCTTCGCTTTGACGAGGGCGGGTACCCGCCCCCTAAGATCTCGAGAACCACGGTAGGTAGCGAAAAACGGTAAACGGCGTTGGGTAGCCCATCCACTTCTCCATCGAAAATATAGAACCATTTTTTCGTCAGGTCTAATTTAAGGTCACGAGAGGTCTAAACATGCCGTAATAGGGATAACATGTAAATTAAATTTTTCGGCCATTACATCTGAACAAGTCAAGATAGAGCAAAACGACTGAACTAAATGAATGCTCGCAGCAAGCCGAATCAATGATATTTAATTTGACCTTGCTAGGTCAAATCAAGGATTTTACCTGAGCTGAGGTCAGGTCAGGGTCAAATTATATAAAATGCATATTATTAGAACCGCAAAGCCCAGGCGAGTCTAATGCAGCTAAAATAAACGCTCTATCGCCATCCGTTACTGAGTTATTCAGTCAAAACATTTTCCCATGCATTTCCAATGCAGAGGTCATGCATCGTACCTGACCTTAGGTCATCGATATCAAAAATACCGGAACATATTTTAGAGAACTCGGTGGGCCCATTATGTGATATGAGTTTCAATCGGATAAGTTCACCCTGTTCCGACTTATGCTATCTTAAACTTTTTTTAGGTCAGGTCACTTGAACTGTACTGGTGACCTGACCTGAGATGACCTAACCTTAAACTTTTCTCAGAAGTTGAAAAATGATGAGGAAAAGGCTAAGTACGGCGGCGCTACGCGCCGCCGTTTTTTTTTGATATCTGCGAAAAACCCGAGGGGCGCGGTTACCCGCCCCCCGTCAATGCGCATGTTAAGGTTCAGTTTCCATAAATAATGGTAAATTTGGCCTGCCCGAGTTTTTGCCACTTTCTGCCACTTTTTGCCGGTTTAAAACGGTAAAAACCGGCTGGCGGCAGAAACCCCTCCCAACTGGCAAAAATGCCAACCCTGACTACAATGCCAGTGGTAAGACTGTGCTGAATTTTTTAGGCATGTATTATTTGTGGTCTGGATTTCTTCAGATTGGTAGGGGCATTGAAATTAGCAATATTTTTTAGGGTCACTTGCAACAGGCACTCTTGTCCAATTACAGGGAGTATTGGCATGGATGTATTGAAGGATCCTCTCCACCGGGTCAGATCGGACACGGAAGGCGGTTTCCCGCCTTGGGGATTGAACCCACGTGCATCCACGCTATCCGATCCAAAGACTGGCAACGAAGCCACTAGGCCACCATAGAAACTTAGAACTGAATTGATCAATTGAAGCAAATTAAAACTTTGGTTGAAACAATTGAAACACTGGAGGAGGTGGGGACTGTGGCTTCCAGTCAGCAGTTCCTGGAGTTTATTTTCAATTAAGCTATTTGTTCTGATGCCTTTCTGTACCTACCCACAAAATCGTTATTTTTTCAATTTAAAATGATTTTGACCCTGGTACCTACCAGTTGTGGGTTTGGTTTGGTTGTTCCTGCTTGGAGCAGCCTCTGCACACCTGATGCCTCTGGGAACTCTATTTCATAGGTCTGTGGATATGGGTAGACTTCCCAAAGCATGGAAACAGGGATCTGTTGTACCTATATTTAAGAAAACAACAGAAAGTATTGGGAACAACAGTTAGCACGCTGACTTTATCCTTAAATGGGGTGTCCCGTGGATGATTGAGCAAATAAATAAATGAAATGAAACTACCTGCCTAGTAGTTAGTTAGTTAGCCAGCCTGCCATCTATGGCTTGTAGATTTCTTTAAGTATTGATTGGGGACCAGCTGGTTTTACACATATCTTTAAATAATCTCTTCTCTGCATTCCACCACGGCTTCGCCTTGGCAGATCATATGTCACTCAGCTGCCTGAGGCTCTGAAGGATTGGACAAGGCGCTTGGAAGATGACCAGCCTTTAGCCAGCGTCCGCTTTAACCTCCCCACAGCATTTGAGACAGTGCATCATGCAGGACTCATCTGCAACCTGAATGGCAGTGTTGCTGCCCATTTGGCCCAGCTCAAGTTTTAGGGCCTGAAAATGTCAGTTGAAAACGCCACTGGAATTAGCGTGTCGATAACAAAAAAAAACAGCAGGCATCAGCGGCCCTTTATCGCGGATGAGTAATGCGACCCCAATGATGAACCTATGAAGGTCTATTGGATTGGTGTCCTAAACCGCCCACAAACTAATTCCAGACTTCCTAACATGTTCAGTGTTGGGCAATGAGTGATGGGGCTCTTTATCATCCCAGTCATGTGACGTGTGGTGGTTTGTGGACAGGTTTGTAGGGCTAGATGCTTTGCCAACGAGACTTTGGCTGACTTGTTTTGTGCAGCAGTTAAAATGACTGGTATGGATGTTTTTTGTGTCTGAAATGTGCCTGGTATGGATGGTTTTGTTTTGTGTCTGAAATGTGCCAAATAAAATGTATGGTTTTGATTCATGTGACAGTCACTTATCAATTGTGTAATTTCAAGAAAGTGGGGGATCAATGAAGCCAGAAAATATAACTTTATAGCCTGGCCATGGTTGAAGTAAAAGTATAGTGCGTTCATGCGTTTCTGAAGTTGAAGCCATCTTTTTCTGTGTCCTCTGATGGCTTTCCCAATTCAAATGTTGTATAAACAAGCCTATCTCTGACTGACTTATCTATTAACAATATGGTATTACTGACGATGAACTTATACTGATGGGACATGAAATAGGGACCTGTTAATCACATGTATGATGAAATATTAGATCTTCTTCAGTTGTCTGATCCAGAAAAAAACTCGTAATATGAGCTCTCAGTGACCTCCAATGTTCTCTATTTTACAGGAAGTCGCACTGAGATTTTCTGACAACACCATAGGAATAATTTACAGCAAGATACTGGATATGGCACTGGCTTCAGATGGAGAGTCCCCTCACAGTACACAAGACTCGCTCCTGCAAGATGATCCAGAAATGGAGCCGGGTTCAGTGCAAGACACGAATACACTTATCAGCTACGAGAAGGTAGTTTCACCTTCTAGCTCGAGCCTCGTGCGTTGCCACGGATTTTCACTGGGAAGGGGAGAGGGTCCAACCTGGTAATGATGGGGAGGTTGGGGAGTGGATGAAATGTGGGCCCTGCAGTGGTAGCTGTCATGGAAAATCCAGCCGAGGCAGTTAGCCAGAACTACGATTGCAAACATGTACGTCCGGCTCTCCGCTGGTAAGAGAGAAAACACAAAATCTAGGCAATGCCCCAAAATAAAATTTCGTAGGGGGGTGCCTCTTCGCCTTGGGCGATAGGTGAAGATCCTCTCCACTGGGCCAGATGGAGCACGGAAGGCGGTTTCCCCCTCGCGGGGATTGAACCCACGTTTATCCATGACATCCCAATTTGGAGAAAAATAATGGAACACAAGGCCACCCTGCCCTTGGGGTAGTTACTGATAGGGGAGATATATTCCGTATGGCACAGTCAAACTGTTGATTGTACGTACATTTTAAGAATGATTTTTAGTCACTCTTTGCAAATATTTTTCACGTGATTTTTTTTGCATTTTGACCCTGGTTTTTGCATCCGCGCTCCAAGGAAAAGCCATTTTCCCCTACCACTGCAATACGGACTCATTATGGACTCACACAATTTTGGGATCTTCAGACAATAGATAATGCTGGATTTCATGCGATGCTTTTAATTAAGCAGCGAAAGGTTAAATGATCTCTATAAGGCGCAAATTAACCAACAAGAATTTCTAAACGAGCTTCTATTGTGTCTGGTCCATTTCTCCTCTTAGTTTGAGTGTTGCACCAACAGTTGTTTTTTTCCAATGCTTTACAATTTTTTCGCAGGCCAACCAGTATTGGAGAGAACAGCCGGCCTCGCTGAACGGAATGCTGGGCGGACTGGGGCAGGTGTCCCACATCGACATCAAGGCCTCCGACGACCTCCTTAATTCTATTTGGAAGGTGCGAACTGTGCCAGTCATTGGTTGCGACATCAGTTATTTGACATTAAGTTAGATGGATTCAGGAGTCTGAGCGACAGCAGCCCGGCCCGCGGCGAACACCGCCTTAGAAGAGACCAGGGTGGTACCGGGCATGGACGTTGGGGCGAGTGCACCGCTCTTGTTAGACGGCGCAGCCGAGCTCGCCTCAACAGCTGTTGATGCCGCAGATGCACAACAGCCAGCTGTTGATGCCGCAGATGCACAACAGCCAGCTGTTGATGCAGCAGATGCACAACAGCCAGCTGTTGATGCCGCCCTGGGAAATAGTAGACGCAGTGCTTTGGAAAGGTCATTCCTGTCAATCGAGTGATTGTGTCTTGCAAATATATTGTGATGTAAAAACTCCGGGGGGAGATAGTCGTCAATTTGCACCGAATACTACGAATTTTCGGGCACTAGTTTTCCTGTTATTCGTGCGCGCATCTGGGATCGACGTCTGCTGTTAGTCTGGAAAAAATTTCAACTACTTCTGTTTTCCGCTCAGTCGGGCGTTACGTGTGTGTGTGCATCTCCGCAGTGGAGGCGCCCGCCGGGCCGAAGTCGCGCGCTGGACTGCGGTGCTGGTATCGGCCGCATCACGCGGCACCTGCTGACGCGCCGCTTCGCCACCGTCGACGCCGTTGAACAGTGCGCCAAATTCGTCGCCGTGGCGCGGGAGGCACTCAAGGACAGTGCTCACGTGGGAGAGATATATAATGAAGGTTTGTTTTTCGTGACGTTTATATGCTGGGTAACTAGCGATGTTTGTTGTTGTCCTCTCTGTCGGGTGATTTTTATTTTGAGCCATCATTGTCATCTTGGTGTTTGGAGAGTGGTGAAGTTGAGAGCAGCGGTAGTGGTTTTAAAGATTTGACAGCGGCGCCTGGCTCTGCCTAAGGCTCCAGTGGATGTTTTCAGGGCTTCAGGAGTTCGTGCCTGCTTCGACGAGCTACGACGTGGTTTGGTGCCAGTGGGTTCTGGGACACCTCACCGACGAAGACCTGGTCAGCTTTTTCCAGAGGTGCAGGTAACTGGCAAATACTGCAGCATTACTGTCCGGGGCGGTGACTGTGGGCCAGGACAGGTCACGGCTGGTAGTGCTGCGCGAGGTTGTCTGTTTGGTGTGACGATCAACACTGGCGTCGGTCATGGTGACAGGTTGTACACCGCACTGCGTGGTGTGAGATAAACATTATTTTTATTATTGTAATTATTTTTATTTTATTGTCTTTATTTTATTACGGTTATTATTATAATAGTGTTTGTTCTCTGTGAAGGGTCAAGCGGTTCGATAGGCATTTGGCTTTGCTCAACAAAATTTTAAACTCCTCTTTAAGCATTGTTGGCTCTTGGTGAATTTACTCCGTCATGATGGATTGATGTATCTGGAACTGTGCCCAGCTCATTATCTTAAAGGAGAAATAAGCCTGCTCGCAAACTGAAACGTTTTCTTTTTCTTTTGCACGGTAGGCCAGAAGTCCTCATAGGTCAAGTCACGTTTTCTTCCTCCAGAATGAGTTATATAAAATATTTGGGTGTATTTTTGGCATACATTTCTGATGTTCATGGTTTCTTGCACATTTTTACGTTTATGGTCATTTCAGACCAGAGATGAAGCTAACAACCAGTGAGATTCTTAATGTCATCAAAGATATAGGTGTAGGAACGTCCAGGATATAAGTTTGGGGCAAGTTTTTAGTTTTCATTTTCATGCAGCACTATAGAGTAAATGTCAAGAATCCTGAATAATTACTGGGGGCTATGACCTCCCTTGCTCCCTGCTCCAACCTCCGTGCTCAGAGGTAGAATCGAAGCTGCGCACAAGCTAAGACGAATACAAATGCAGCGCTTTTAGCTAAAATAGACTATTATGACGACTAAAAGTATCACTTTGAGTTTTGCCATTTTCAAAATATTCCGCGTCATAAACTAGCCATTAAACAAGTAATGCGCACTTTCAATCGCCAGTGCCAAAGCTCTTGCTTAGTAATTTTTTTAGAAGGTGAAGGCCATAAAATGGGTGCGCGCGCGACTTCAGCATGACGTCAGGTTGCCATGGTGACTAATGGTCACCCCATGCCACGCGACCATTCAAGGCTGAAGGGGTCGACAGGAGTTAATTTTGATCTTTTTTTCTCCGAAATAGCGAGTTCTGAGGCAAATGAAATATCGAAGAATTTTCGAGTATTTTCGACATGTTTTTTAGACATGCTCTATCACAGAGATATCACAGTTCATAGCTCAGTATAAAGGTGCCACTTCCGTAGAGAGAAGTTCGTCTTTTGATTTTTCTGAATGCTGGACAAATTCTGGTTATAGACCATCCGCTTGGAGATTCGAGGGCTTAATTAGTTTAGTAATTCCAGGATGGCTGCTTGTAACAAAAACTTACGGCTGATGGAATATGATCAAAGCGTGATAACTTTTTCCTCACCGGTATTCATTGTTAAATTTTTTTTTTGTTTCTGCCCAAGTCAAAGTGACTTGTAACCTAATCTTCGACGATACTAGTCAAGCCGTTACCCAGTAATTCATGTTCTTCTCCTGTTGTACTGATAGACTTTTTAAACTATTCCCTCCGCTTTGTGAGATGCTTGTATTATTGGTGTCTGCTATTTGCTCCCTGTTTATTTTTAGGATGCTTCAGTATCTAAGGCCGTATTGCGCCCGAAATGCCTTCTCACTGGCATGCGACGGAAGCAAAGGCCGATTCAGGGAGCAGGTCGGCAGATGTCCCTCTCCAGTCGGCTCATCGGGTGACCCCCTTAAACGTCGCATCCTCCCCTCCCCTTCCCTTCAGGATGCAAGTATTGGTTGCTCTGACGTGATGCAATCATCTAGCGTCTCTCTGATCGGACACGCTTAAAGAACTGGCGCCCTCTCCCTCCAGGCTAAACGGCGCCCCCCCTGATCCAAACGATAGCTCTCCCATCGTAAATCCGGGATCCAACAATGGACGAATGTGTGGGTCGACTTTTCTCGTTCAAGACATTTGCAGGACAACGATATAACTTGAAGCGATTTATTTGCTGAAACCATTTTGGCAGCAAGTTCCGGTGTGTGAATCAACCCTCCAAGTACCATTCCAAGAAACAACCAGTAAGACTTTCTCTCTGCCTTTGTTCCATTCCTGATATTTTCCTGTTCGCGCACCTGAATGCTTGTTAGCCCACAAGTCTTGTCTGATGGCGTGATTGTTTTTGCTTTGTTTCGTCCTTACCACAAGCGAGTGTGAGTTCCTCGAGCCGACGGCGTTCGTTGGCTCGGATCGCTCGTGACGTCGCTTCTGTTGTGCTTCTCCTTCAGCAATTCACTGCTTCCGGATGGTGTCATCGTCGTCAAGGAGAACCTCACGTCCGAGGAAAGCCCAGAGTACGACCCGGCCGACTCCAGTGTCACCCGGCCTCGCGCGCTTTTGGAGCAGATTTTCGCGCGCGCCCAGCTTCGCGTGGTGGCCACCAGACGGCAGCATGGTATGCCGCGCGGACTGTATGAAGTGAGAATGTTTGTGCTACGACCTCAAGAACTGGGAGCAGAGGACAGATGATAGAGATGATATCGAGTGTGGTGTGTGAGCGGACGACAGTGTGGGCGGATTTGCAGATGGGCGTTTTGACGTACGCTCGTTTTGATATTACCTTTTTGTCGGATGCTGCAGGCCATGGTGATGATTATGTTCCAGTTGTGTTTCCGGGAAAAGAACGGAGGTGCTTTGATTTTGTGTGAGACTGGTTTTTGAAGCTCTTTAGAGTGTTTTCCTCGGTCTTTTTCAATTGATGTTGGAAGGCCTGCGATGTGAGGCTTTGCTATGGGTTGGATGCAGGGTTTATTGGCCGATTCATGCTTTGGCAATCTGCCTGATTTTCTTTTTTCCTTTTTGTAAATAAAATGGAATCGTCAAAGTAGTAGTTTGAACCACTGATTAACTCCTTTATCTCGTGCTGGACACGATTGGTGAGGTTGTCCGTTTTGTAGCGTCGTTATAAGCTAGAATGTGTTATAAGCTAGAATCGTCGGAACCTTCTATTTCATTTTTGAGAAGTTGCTCATGGACCCACTCCAGAAATTTTAATGACACTTTACATCGAACGAATGGTTGTGAGGGCAGTGAAAGGTCGAGGGCACTGACTTAACTTGTACAGGTGGTATTCTATAATTATATTTTTTGCGTATTTGGTCATTTTTTGTAGAATCATGCTTATGATACGGAGGAGTGGCCAGATCAGTGTTTGCTTTCAGCGACCTATCCTGAAAAATTTGACTGATTCTGTCGTTTCCCAACCCTGATGGCCTTTGATGTCAGTACCCCTTTGTAGGTATCGTTTCGTTGAGGAATGGCGAGTTTTATCCAGGGAAGTTGTATGCTGATGGTGTTTTGAGGTCAATGAACTACATTTTGCAGCTGTTACATTTATTTGACCCTCGGAAGGACGTGGCCGTCTTGTGTGGAAGATATCCGCCCCATGCGTAAAACCTATGCTCCTGTTGTCTTTCAGAGCTTCTTCTCCAAAATGATAATAAACTTCCCGGTTGTAATAGAAACCTGCTTTAATTCGGGCGTTCTAAAACAAGCGCGGCACTTTGTCAGCAGGCTCTCTGATTTTTCAACTTCTGTTCTGGTTCAGGGGGAGGGGGTAGTCTACTGCGGAGAATGATTCTCATGCATTCTCATTTACCTCGTCTGAAATAATCCTGTCGTCAGCTAAGTATGTTGACTTATTTAGCCAAGAAATTTCAATGTTTGGAAAACTACAATTGCACGCTTTGACTTGTGTATTACAGCTCACTAAGCTATGAAAGGGTGTTTTAACCTCCGTGTATCTAAGAGTATCGATTGATAAGTTTTGAAGTGCTGCGGCGAGGAGCATGATGATGAGTTGTTAAGATGTTCCGTGGCCTCTCCCTCGAATCGGAAATGTAAAAAACACTGAAGATTATATATTAGGCACAGCCCTTCATCAGAATCGTGGAGTAAATATCAATAATTCTCAGTCCTAGTATAGCCAGACCTCGAATATTCGAATATAATATTCGAGGTCTGGCTATACTAGGACTGAGAATTATTGATATTTACTCCACGATTCTGATGAAGGGCTGTGGAATATATAATCTTCAGTGTTTTTTCATTTCCGGATTCGAGGGGAGAGGCCACGGAACATCTTAAGAGTATCGATTGGTGATTTTGTGTAAAAGAAATGAATCCGTTCATTGCTTTTGCCCTGAAGACTGGAGAGGGCAATACATCGTTCAATATATTCGTATGAACGGAATGTCAAGATCTGATGTGACAATTATTCTGATTGATCGGCGATACAGGGTAAACAAATGTTAAAGAGGCGGCAGGAAGAATTTAGCGTGACATGCTTGAACCCAGACTGTATTGGCTTTCTGGGGAGTGTAGCATGACTATGTGGGCGATGCCTTCGACTGGGCCCGCCTCCTGTCAGATAATCACTGCGGTCCCGTGCCCTTCCGGCGTGATGACCACCCCTTTTGAATATGAACTCCAGTCAGGGCCGTCGCCACCATGGGGCCGTGACCCCTATGAATTTTTGGAGCCCCCACCTGACTCAGGAGGCCTCCTTTAATACTTCAAATCTGGAAAAGCCCCTTGAATATCAGAGTCTAGTATCCCTGCTTATAAAGGATTTCTCTTAATTGGGCTATTATCTATTTACTGTAAGCACTCTGTCTGAAGTATGGTGTTTGCATTGAATGGGAGAGTGGAAATGTTTTTATTCTATTTTAGTCAGCATTTTTTTTTTTTTGAAATTCTGACTGCCTTGCGACCAGGGAAGCTTATCGAAAATATTCCGTTCCGAGACCCCTTTCCTGCAGTTCCTTAGTTTCGTTTATTTGACCGTCGCCAAAATGTCCGTTTCATCCAGATAAGTTGTTGGAAATGGAAGTTTTTTTAGAGAATGTTTAAAATGATTGGAAATCACTCGAAATGTTGACTAGACATTAAGACTTTGAAAACATTTACAAGGTATGTGAGAGAATCCACCCTGCTGCCCCTCCCGTGCTCAGGCTAAATGATCCTGCCTTTGAGGCAAGGACTGTCATCATTAAATAACTTTCCGGGAAAGTATGGTGAAGGTGGGGAAATAAATATGTCAGCCTTAACACGCGCATTGACGGGGGTCTGAGCCACCTTCGCTTTGACGGGGGGTGGCGGGTACCCCCCTAAGATCTCGAGAACCACACTAGGTAGCGAAAAACGGTAAACGGCGTTGGGTAGCCCATCTACTTCTCCATCGAAAATATTTCAACCATTTTTTGTAAGGGGCACATTTAAGGCCACTAGAGGTCAAAACACGCCATCATAGTGATAACATGTAAATGAAGGATTTCGGTCATTACATATAAACAAGTAAATATAGAGCAAAACAATGAACCATATGAATCCTCACAGCAAGCCAAGTCGAATGATATATAATATGACCTTGTTAGGTCCTGACCTGAGGCCAGGTCAAGGTAAAATTAGATACAATGCATATCATTAGAACCGCAGAGACAAGGCGAATATAATGCAGGTAAAATAAACACTATCACCATCCGTTACGAAGTTATTCAGTTAAAACCATTTTTTCCCATGGTATTTCCAATGGAGAGATTATGGCTCGTATCTGACCTTAGGCCATCGATACAAAAATACCGGAACATATTTTAGAGAACTCGGTGGGTCCATTATGTGATATGAGCGTCAATCGGATAAGCTCACCCTGTTCCAACTTATGCTATATTAAACTTTTTTGTGGTCACTGTGTAGCACTATTCGAGTGGCAATGTGAAGTCACTGTGCACTGCCGTCTAACCATGATTGTCCGAATTTCTATTTTCAGGCACAAAAATTAGTTGTGTATGCTTCAATACTACGATGTTAGATAGCTGAACAGTCTCGAATAGTTATGGGTTGTTGCTTGGACCTTAGCCCATCATCAGTCGCGGGGTCCGATTGAACCCCCTCGGCTATTCGCAAATGATTCTGAGCCGATTCAGATGAGACCTGCGTCGCTTTGCAGGCCTCTAGGGAGATCAATTCGACGACTTATGACCAAAAACTGGCATCAGGCTGGTCAGGTCAACGAGTTATGACGTCATTGCAAGGCCCGTGTAAGGCAATTCCGTTCTTCTAAAATGAGGCTAACAAAACCAGGGTGCAACTCGGCTTCTACAAGAGTTAGATAAAGTTCCTAAACATCGTCATAAGGCTCTCGGAAGATATGCATGTTGTCATCCATTTTGAGGTTATATCAATACCAAGGTCGCCAGAGGTCACTGAAGGTCACGGTTTGTGAAGTTGTTTGTATCTATAACTTTTGAACCAAAGAAGATACAGTCCTAAATTTGGTATCATGCAATGAACATGATCCAAGGATTCAAATGATTTGTAACATGACCTTGAAAAGTCGTTATTTAACCTTGAACTGAGGTCAAGTTCATAATGTGACCTTAAAAGGTCATGCCACACAGCATTTAAATATAAGATCAAGACGAACACATTTATGACTTTCTTATTCTAGGTCTCTGGTTCTCGGGATGTAAGAGTAAATTTGAATGGGTCTAGATTTGAAGAAAAAATCTAAATGGGTCTAAATTTGAATCATTTTGACCCACTGTAACGCCACGGTTCAAAGGCTACGCTTCAAACTCGGATCCAAAGTAAAAGAGGTTAAGGCGTTTGAGAGTGCCCTGGCACCTACAATGGAATATTCTTTACATGTTAAAATACCCTTGGAATTTTGTTGTTAATAATTTTCAGAATTCAAAAGTACTGTTTGATAGCTAAACACAACAGAATTATGTTTTCTTCTTTCAGGTGGTGACCATTTATTTTTTACATGTGGGCTCCTCAATGATTTTTGGAAATCCACACACCTGTCAGGGCGCTAATTTGAACATTGTTGTGTTCGCTTTGCCACTGCAGCTCGGGGGGTGTATGAACGTCATGACCCACGCTGACCATGACCAGGGCTTAGGTCAGGTCAATTTTAAGATTTGAACTTTCTAATTCATATGATACTGGGCTAGGTTTGGCTAGGCAAGATAATTCTTGTGGTGCCCACGCATTTTTATATATCTGGCTCTGTCGGGAGTATGGCACAAAATAGTAAGTTCTTGTTATGTCCCTGTAGCAAGATTATTTGACCTTTAGTGATCTCGAAAGTGACCCAAAAAATTGTATACGGTCCTCAGCGAGATCAATATGGGCTATTTAAGGCTGCGTTCCCTTTTCCTCACATATCACCGTTGCAGAGATATGGGGGCTGGTACCCGCCCTCCCCGCACGGGTGAAGGTGGCACCCAGGGGCGTAGGAACGGTTTGAAAAGTGGGGGGCCAACCTTAGAGGGCCCACCTCAAGGGGGCCCCAGTCCACGGGGGCCCATAATTATAAAAAAATTAGTTAGCTCGTTTGGTGTCAATAAGGCACGCATGCACACAAGGATGTCAATATATGGAAAATTGAGAAATTAAATTTTGCCCTATGATTTCGAGTTGTACCTATTTGATACCAAATCACAGTAAAAGCCAAAAAAACATTTTTGTTTTTACCACGACCCATTTCAAATACGAAATACATTTTAAAGTTTTTTGGAGGATTTCAATCATTTTTTTACGGCGAGCGCGTTTTTATATTTACAGATGTTTAGGCCCTTTATTCTTTTTTCTTCTTTTTTAAATTTAAATACGCTTATGAACAAAGGGCATCCTCCTACCTTCAGCATTAAATCAGGTATCTCCTTGGACATCGCGCAAGACCATAAGCAAGCTTGTAACGTTTGCATGGTGTCCAAGGATACTTAGCCATTGGGCAAAAAATGGGACAATTTTGTTACTGAAACAAATTGGCGCCGCTAAGTACACATCACATCTACAAAACTTTTCATCACATTTACAAAATAAGGAACTGTTTAGAAATTTACAGACAATGCTTTGATACCAAATAGCCTCACTTCGCTATGCCTAATCAACTTCTATTTTCTTATTCAATGACGAAAATGGGAACATTTATTTATGTTATTACATATCTCTTCTTGCCATCATTACAGATTGATTTAGGTGAAGCCTGATCACAATAAATACGCCTAGCTATATTTCGATGCCTAAAATGCAGAGTTCAGCATGACTGCAAGTGCAATGTAGGTACTTGATGGCCAGCTTTGTGATGCCGAGGAGGTGTGGGCATGGTGTTATAGTGGTTAGCAGCCTGCTTTCCACGCGACCAACTCAGGTTTAAGGCACAGCAGATTCCGTGTGCAAGGAGCGATTTGACTCCCATGAAACCCCCAACAGGGAAAGAGTTGGCGACGCCATATAACCCTGGCATCGAAAGACGTCGCGCCTTTCGATGGCTCAGGGACGACTGTTGCTCGGCATTTGGTGCGGGGTCTGTGTCCGATTCATATTTTGTGTTGGGATTGGGATGGAGTTTGATTGGGCCCAGTTCTCGGAACTCATTTGGCAACACTCGGGCAGTAGGTGCCTTGGCTTTTTACGAAGCGCTCCTCCTCCAGGGGCTTGCAGGCAGCGTACTACCGAACTTGAAAGTTCCCTGACAAGCTATCGGGCCCGTTTGGGTTTCTTGTTCTATATTACAGTTGCTGATAGTTGTATAATCGTTGCGGGGCCCACCTCAAACGGGGGGGAAGCAGTATCTCCCTGACCCCGGTTCCTATGCCTATGCCACCCAGGGACCGCTAAATTATCTCGGAGGGCCCCAAGGTCCAGACCATGGCTCAGGAACCCAGATTAGTCAGCTCAAGGGCCTAGACCAGTGCATTAGCCTCGGGACCAGCTTATCAAGGGACCCTACATAAGCACAGGACCCTAGAAGCTCATTGCAGGGAGTTCCAGATTCGCACAGGGTGCCAGATTAGCTAGGGCCCGGTTAAGCTCGGAGGTCCCCAGGTCGACTTATGTAGGGTCTCAAAACAGCTCAAGGGACTTGTTCAAGCTCACGGAGCCCAGCTTAGCTCAATGATGCTAGGTCAGTTCAGGGCCCCCACACCAGATCAGAGGCCCCAGTTAAGCACAGCGGTACCCAGATTAGCTCAGGGCCCCAGTTAGGCTTAGGGGTCCCAGGGTGGCTGATATAGAGTCTCAGAACACAGTGGCGTAGCCAGGATTCAGCCAAGGAGGGGTCCGACTACCGTCGGGGGCCCCAGGCGAAGTCCCCTTAGTAACCGGGCCCATCTCCTATATCTTTTGTATAGTATTTTAACATTATAACATTCACACGAAGGAAATTTTGTTGTGCCTTTTTAAGCATTCATTCTTATTTTGTTTATAGCTTGGTTTTTTCGATCCGACCAAGTGTTGGTAAACTAAGGTGACCAAATATTAAGGATCACCCATACCGTATATGGTAGCGTGGCTATAATAACAGCTTTGAGCCATATTTCGGGAAGTTCAATGTTGATGCACGCATGATGTTAAACCTGAGTCTACCTCAATTCACTCGGGTAATCAGACATGAAGTTATTGGAGGTCTGTCGTTTTGAGTACGAAGAAATGATCTTCTACGGAAATGATTAGCAATTATATCCCGGTGTCGAATCCATGGACTCTTAATCAGGAAATTTCCAAAGAAACGAAAAAAGCGAATAAAGATACAAGGGATATGGTAGTGTGTCCCGAACGTTACATAACCTCTATTCCGTCGACAGATCCTGTTGAGATCCAGTTACTTTCTTACCCTTGCTATCTTGTAAACGAGCAAATTACCAAGACAAAAGGCGCCCAAGATATCTATCGCCTTGGCTCACTCTGTTATTGTTATTTTCAACCTTTCATACCTATTTTTCTTTTTGGGATTATGTTCATCAATTTCTGTCATTACCCTTGTTTGTCTGGTTTCCTACGAAAATATTGGAAAGTTGTTTATTTCAGAATATTTAGGAATGTAGTTATTGGTGTTAAGCTAATATATTAAAAATTGACTAAAGTGCCCAATTCCCTGTTCGATTTGCTCTTATGGTAAAATTAGATTAATTTTTGCCTTTCCTTCGATAATCATGTTTCAATTTGTGCTTTTTAGTACGCAATAGGGTAGGTACATTTTTTCCGAGGCATATGATTTTGAAATTTCTTATTTGAGCTCTGGGGCCACCTAAGACCAACACTTGGCAGCGCTCACAAGCTAATTTTCGGCTGCTCTCCCGATTAGATCTCAGTGGGTCTCGGAGACCGATTCACGGCGCCTCTTGATCAAAACCGGGGCCCCTGAGAATCTCTCGGGGCTCCTGAGATTAGTTATCGGCAGCACCTCTGAGACTAATTATTGGGCCCCCAGATTTGCTCTGAAGGGGGCTGAGACTGAGTATCGTGGTCATCCAGATTAGCTATTGGGGTCCCCTGAGGCTGTCTTTGGGGTGGGGAGGGGGCTGGGAATGACTTCCGACAGCCCTCTGAGACTTACTCTAGGGCGCCCCTGAGACAAACACCCCGGGGGGTGGAATCACCTCTGAGACTGAGTCTTTGGCGTACCTGAGACTGACTCGGAGGCTACAGATTAGCTCTCGCGGGCCTAAGGCCAACTCCGGGCCCGTGAGACCAAAACTCAGGAGCACCTCTGGAAATTACTCTCAGAACCCCAGATTAACTCTCGGATGTCTCTGAGACTGACAACCAGGAGCCCTCTGAGACTAAATTTTGGGTGCTCCCCGAGATTGACTCTCAGGGCCGCTTATACCAAAACTCGGGGGGCACAGCCTGAGGCTAAATCTTGAGGGCTCCCAAAATTACCCCTCTGGGGCCCCTGAAACCAGCACTCTGCGGATCAAATTAGACTAACTCTCGGACCCCGGATTAACTCTCAGGCCACCTGAAACTAAATATTGACTCCTGAGAGAAAGCCCGTGATACTATCAGGGCCCCTGAGACCGACTCTTGGGGTGCTCTGAGACTGACTCTTGGGGTTCTCTGAGACAGACTCTCAGGGGACCCCGAGACCGAATCTCAGGGTCCCCTAAGACAGACTCTTGGGGTCCCCTTGACCAACTCTTGGGGTTTCCGCTGAGACTGACTCTCAGGGCCCCCTGAAATAGACTATGTTGCAGGGCCCTGAGAACCACTCTCTGTGGGGCCCCTGAGACTAGCTCGGCCCCCTCCCCTGAGACAGACTCCCGGGGCCCCTGATACCGAATTTTGGGGCCCCTGAGACCAACCCTCTAGGACCCCTAAAATCTACTTTCGGGTGGCCTTGAGACCGCCTCTCAGGGCAGGGGCAGTGAGGCCGACTCAGGGACGCCCTGAGAACAATCTTCAGGGACCCCTGAGACTGACTCTGGGGGCCCCGTGATCAGAAGAATCCTTTGCAGTGGTTCAGATTGGCCCAAGGGGTGGGGGTCTGCGGACGCCTAGGGCCCCTTGGCTACACCACTGCATCCAAACTTTCAGGGGGCCCTCTGAAATCACCATTTGGAGGCCCCTAAAATAATTGCTCCCCTAGACCAATACTCCGGAGCCCTTGATACTGATGCCCGGGAGGTCCTAAGACTAAGCTCGGGGTCCCACTTAGATCAGGCTCAGGGGCACCCTTAGACCCATGCTCGCGCTTTTCTCAGGAGTAACTCGACACCGATGTTCCGGGGCCCTCAAGATCAATATTTCGAGCCCCCAAGACTAATGCTCGGTGCTCTGGAGCCCCTCGATGCCGATGCTCGGGGGTCCTGAACCCAGGCCTGGGGGCCCCTGGGACCAAACTCCCATGAGGTCTCATGAGGTCAATGCTCGTGCCTCACTCATGAGTCCCTCGATATCAATAGTCAGGGGCACCCCGAGGGGGCCCTGAACCCCTGAGACCAAGCTCGGGCCCCTGAGACCAAGCTCAGGGCCCCTGAGACCAAGCTCGAGGGACCCTGAGACCAAGCTCGGATGCTCCCTGAGACCAAGCTCGAGGGCCCCTGACACCAACCTCAGGGTTCCCTGAGACCAAGCTCGAGACCCCGTGAGACCAAGATCAGAAAGGCCCATGAGACCAAACATCAGAAAGGCCCATGAGACCAAGCTTGCCCCCCTAAGACCAAGCTCGGTTGTCCCCTGAGACCAAGCTCGAGGGTCCCTGAGACCAGGCTCACGGGCCCCCGAGATCAATATTCAGTATTCCAGAGCCCTCGATACCAATGATCAGGGTCCCCTCCGAACTCAGGGGCCCCGAGATCAATGTTCGGTACTCTGGAACCCTCGATACCGATGATCAGGGGCCCCTGAGACCAAGCTCGGGGTTCCCTGAGACCAAGCTCAGGCGTTCCCTGAGACCAAGCTCGGAGGGCCCTGACACCGAGCTCGGAGGGCTCCTGACACCGAGCTCAGGGCCCTGAGACAAAGCTCGGGGGGCGTTGAGACCAAGCTCAGTGGCCCCCTGAGACCAAGATCAGGGCCCCCGAGACCAATGCTCGTGTTTTCCGGTGCATACGGTCAGCCTTATGCATCAGATGCCCTCGGATGCCTCCCTGAGACCAAGCTCGAGGGCCCCTGACACTAAGCTCGGGGAGAGGGGGCCTGAGACTAAGCTTAGGGGCATCCCTGAGACCAAGCTCGGGTGTCCCCTGAGACCAAGCTCCGGGGGCCCTGAGACCAAGCTCAGGGTTATCTGAGACCAAGCTCGGAGGGCTCCCTGACACCAAGCTCAGGGGGCCCCTGAGACCAAGCTTGAGGCCCTGAGACCAAACTCGAAGGGCCCCCTGAGACCAAGCTCGGGAGCTCCCTGAGACCAAGCTCAGGGGTCCCCTGAGACCAAGCTCGAGGGTCCTGACACCAAGCTCAGGGGGCCCCTGAGACCAAGCTCAGGGCCCTGATTCCAAACTCGAAGGGCCCCTGAGACTAAGTTCAGGGAGCTCCCTGAGACCAAGCTCGGAGGGCCCCCAGACACCAAGCTCGGGGCCTCTGAGACCAAGCTCAGGGGCCCCTGAGACCAAAATCGAAAGGCCCGTGAGACCAAGATCGAAAAGCCCGTGAGACCGAGCTCGGGGAGGGGCCCTGAGACCAAGCTCAGGAGCCCTGAGGCCAAGCTCAGGACCCCCTGAGACTGAGCACAGGGGTCCCCCAAGATCAATATTCGGTACTCTGGAGCCCTCGATACCGATTATCAGGGGGCCTCCTGAGACCAAGCTCAGGGAGCCCCCGGAAATCAATTTTTGTGTTTTTAGTGCATAAGGTCAGCCTAAGGGGTCCACGGACCCCTGAGACCACCCTCCCTGGCTACACCACTGTCAGAACATTTCAAGGGGGCCCATTCAAGCTCTCGGCCGCCCGGTCAGTGGCTGTAAAGCCTTATAGGGGTCCTAGACCATCTCAGGGGCCCTCAGCTCAACACAGAGGCCCATATTAGCTCTGATGACCAGATAAACTTAAGGGCCCGGCTCATCCAGGGGCCCCTTGTCGGCATATTTGTGGCTTCAGAACAGTTCAGGGTTTCAATTAAAACTTATAACCAAATTTCAGAGCAGGGGCCCTATTCCTGTGCAGGGGCCTCAGATAAGTTTAGGGTCTTCTGTGCATCACAGGGGATCCAGATTAGCTCAAGGGGCAATATTAACTTTACGGTCCCAGCTCAGCTCAGGGGCCCCCAGGTCGGTGGATATAGGTTCTGGCCAACTCACGGTGCCCTGTTTAAGGTTACGGCTCCTAGCTCAGTTTAGGCATCCTAGAACAGTTCATGCTGCCCAAACCATCTCAGGGGCACTAAGTTCAGCTCAAAGGGCCCAGATTAGCTCGTATGGCATCAGAGGCCAGTTCAGGGGCCTCGAGAAGCTTAGGGGACCTTAAAATCAACTCATAGGACCTCAACTTAGTTTAGGGGCACAGGTAAGTTTAACGGGGTTCCCGGGCAAGCTATCAGGACAGTTTAAGTTTCTTGCTTGATATTACAGTTGTTGATATTCTTATCTCCGTTGCGGGGGCCCATGCCAGAAAAGTGGGGGGGCCAGTGGCCCCTGGCCCCCCGGTTCCTACGCCTATGGTGGCACCTACCTTCGTACCGGCGCGTGTTAAAGCACGGGGAACACTACAAAAGCTGCCTTAGCGTAGCGTTTGAAATTCAACATTGCAGGCCTTCGTGACCCCAATGAACGGACCTCTGACCCCCAAATAGGACCATAAGCCACCGTTTGGGGATTACTGGCCTGGGACGTCTGGGTGGAGGCCGCCTCCCGGCTGGCTATCCCCGGAGACTGCAACGCAGCGGCAGGCAGTATCAGGGAGGTGCTGCGGGCCGCGATTTCACGGGAATGTCGCGGCGCTGCGCTGTTCCATAAAACCAGAAGTAATAGTACTCGTTGTGTGATACTGAAAAGCTGCTGCTGCAACGTTAGCACTTCTGCAGAGGTGATTCCATGGGTTAGGTTTGGGACATGCCGGAAGGCAAAATAGCTAAAACGTGAAAATACGTTTTTCTCAAGAATCGGATACGTTGACCCATTTCTTTTTATCCAGGCCTGCCTTTCATATGGACCAGTTTTTCCAACCTGCTATGGACCACAACGCGCCGCTGGATGCGATCCTGACACTGCATTCTTAGCATCGCCTGGGAGCATCGAAAGCGTAATCCTGCTTTCATCCGCTTACCGCCCTGATAACCCCAGTTTTCCTTGCCCACGGCTAAGCACTGCTTTCAACAAAAAGGGTACGGTAACACCACAGCGCCTCATAACACTAGTGGAAATGATTTTCCCATACAATTCCGATTTTTAACACGAAGCGACTGCGGCGCCAGCGCAGCTCGGCTATTTTTTGGCTGGTCATTTCCGCAGCAGTACAGCACGGTCGGTTGAACGGTCAAGTGTGACCTGTGTTGAGAGGGTCGTCAGGCTGGCTGCAACGCGCCGTAACGTGGACAAATCAACACGGCCGTTTCGGCCTTTCGAAACGTACCGTGAGCCAAAGGTGAAACGGCCGCCAGCCGTATCATGCGAGGGGATGAAATGTGTCGGTGCAATCTGTCTATGGAGTAATTGTTTCGCGGCTGCAAAATTGCGTATTTGGTTTGTCAATTATATAGCAATGCGTTAAAACCTTCGGCTAAAAGAAAGTCATTATAAGAGTAGAGGTTGACAATTGTAATATCAATAGTATATTTTTATTGAGTTTTGATTTGATATGTTAATATTTGTAATTGCTGTATGAATATTGTCATACTTATACCACAAAAGCAAAAAGTAAAAGGTGCTCATTTTCTCATAAGAAGAAGTGATAGCCGAAGAGTAGAAATATGGGCGCCCCAAACTCGTCAATCAGGAGGTATCCTTCCCCGAACATTTCGGGATTCGACGTAGGTTTTTTTGCATTTTCTACCTATACCTATATATGGCTGCGTAAATATTCCCAACTCTAGTGCTGGTGAAGTACATCGTTAACGTCTTTAACACGCGCATTGACGGGGGCGAGTACCCGCCCTCCTCGGGTTTTTCGGAGACAGTAAAAAAACGGCGGCGCGTAGCGCCGCCGTACTTGGTATACCTTTTACCTCATCATTTTTACAACTTCTGTGAAAATTTTAAGGTTAGGTCATCTCAGGTCAGGTCACCAGTACAGGTCAAGTGACCCAGCCTCAAAAAAAGTTTAAGATAGCATAAGTCGGAGCAGGGTGAACTTATCCGATTAAAACTCATATCACATAATGGCCCCACCGAGTTCTCTAACATATGTTCCGGTATTTTTGATATCGATGACCTAAGGTCAGGTACGAGGCATGACCTCTCCATTGGAAATACATGGGAAAAAATGGTTTTTACGGAATAACTCAGTAACGGATGGTGATAGAGCATTTATTTTAGCTGCATTAGACTTGCCTGGGCTTTGCGGTTCTAATGATATGCATTTTATATAATTTGACCCTGACCTGACCTCAGGTCAGGTCAAATCCTTTATTTGACCTAGCAAGGTTAAATCATATATCATTCGATTTGGCTTGCTAAGAGGATTCATACAGTTCAAGTCGTTTTGCTCTATCTTTAATTGTTCAGATGTAATGCCCGAAAAACTGAATTTTACATGTTATCCCTATGACGGGCATGTTTTGACCTCTCGTGACCTTAAATGTGACCTGACAAAAAATGGTTCAAATGTTTTCGATGGAGAAGTGGATGGGCAGCCCAACGCCGTTTACCGTTTTTCGCTACCTACCGTGGTTCTCGAGATCTTAGGGGGGCGGGTACCCGCCCCTCCGCCCCCGTCAATGCGAAGGTCGCTCAGACCCCCGTCAATGCGCGTGTTAAAGTCACGATATGCTAAAAAAATGTTCACAATATGCTCAAAATTCACATTCCCTCCCCCTCGGTCATCGCCAGAGTCCATCCCTGCAGTACACTTTCCGATGCGACGCCCCTTAGCGAAAATAAGGTGACATCCCGAGTACTGACCTATTCCAGCTCCTCACGATACAAGCCAAACTCAGCGGAGGAGCCCACCAGCCCATTCATCCCATGATGGATTGCGACAGTTGCCCGCTGACAGAACGGCAGTAAAGGGAGCTCGCTCCGAACCAATCGCCACCTGTCGATTTCCTATTTCTCCTACCGCCTCCGGCTGTCGCGCCGAAGCCGTTTTGCAGTGGCGGACCCAGGCGCGGACGCGGGTGGGGCAGGGGTTGGGTGTTATGGAGGCACTCAATCTTTCATACTTTTTCATTCATTTGGAACTTATCTTCAAGTTCAGTGAGGCAATGCCTGCGCTAAAAGTAGCCAATCCTTTTCTGAAAAGGGTTCTGTGAATTATAATATTCTTATTGCGGATCAAAAGCAGCATTATCAGTTCCGTATGAAGCAGTTTGTGCCCAGTTCCTGCTCTCTCCTCCCAGTTAACAGTATCGGCACTCAACTACATGATCTTACAGCTCCACTGCCCACTGCATTGCCAAGTTGTCGTTCCGGTTTCCCCTAAACTCCAGCCCTGGATCCGCCCCTGCTGCAGTGACGTAACCGAGTCGCTCGCACGTGTGAAAACTGTGACAAATCTGGCCACCTGTCTACGCAGACCGCCCCACAGCAGCGCTTTTAACATTGTCCTGGCGTCGCGACCGAGGCTACTACTCCGGGCTTTCTAAGGTTTCCCTTGCTAATGATACGGGTTTGCTGCCTGGCTGTACGGTAAGCTATACTATCTCAAACCTCAAGCCGTCATGAAAGAACGCTGTGGTTTGTAGTGTATTCTCAAAATGTGATCGACGGAAAGGTGGATGGAGGCCAGCCATTTACTAAGGGGATTCGGAAGCACAACGGTTAAAGGCATAACAAGGTGTTTTCATGGAGACAATTTGTCGAAATCCTCCAAGTGCTGCTGAATTTAGTCCTCTGCCTTTCTTCGACCTCAAACCATGTTCCCTATATCCCATTTACTTCATATATATATATATATATATATATATATATATATATATATATATATATATATATATAATATATAAAAGCCGATTTGAGCCCGTCCTGCTGAGTAACAATGTTCTACAGCTGTCCTTACGCATCAAGTAATACCTTTTTATGGTAGCCTGGATTATATTTCTAATGGTGTCCCTGGGGTTTGCGTCGTTAGATTTTGCCGTAACTGTCAGTTCCGCCTGGAAGCTTTCGATTCGGAGTCTGCCAATCGTATGAGAAGTGACTAGGCGAGCATTGGTCAGGGTTGGATCCAGGGGGAGGGGCAAAATGCACTTGTCCTCCCCCAGACTCAGATTTTCTGTTTTTTTCTCCCTCCTGAAAGCAGCGGTCTACATGAGGTACTGGTAGAGGTCGATCTATGGAACGATATGATTTGATGCTTTAAGGGAGAAAATTAAATAAGATGAACTGACTGATAGACAGACAGACAGACAGACAGACAGACAGACAGACAGACAGACAGACAGACAGACAGACAGACAGACAGACAGACAGACAGACAGACAGACAGACAGACAGACAGACAGACAGACAGACAGACAGAAGACATACCGACAGACAGACTGACAGAAAGGGAAATGATACAGATACAGTTCTGTGAACTACATCTTACGTCATATCCATGACATCTTCTCATCTGTCATCTGGTGGACATCCTGCAACAGCCGTAGGATCCGTCATGCCAGGATCGCGTAACCTCAGATCACTAGAACTCTCGTCACGGGTCGAGCAGCCCGCGCCGTGACGCGTGACGTCACACCGTGACTCTGACGTCACGCTCTGCTGGCGCCGTGACGCCGTCTGCTGCCTGCGCTAAAATGACGAGAAAGCCAGCAACCGTCACAACTCAGCTAACTCGGTTGGCTCACATGCTGAAATTGGCATAGCTAAGCAGCACCAGAACAACAGGGAGAAAGATAGGCATTTGGCGGACAGCAAAGATACGATCTCATAAGAATTAGCATGTGGTGTTCTTAATTTCGCGGCGAAACTTGGACAAGCTGTGCACCCACCGTTGAGACTGTGGGGTGATTTAAATCGGGCAGCGATGCACAAATATGACAATAATGCTCGCTATTGTTGTAGCGAACCTTTCGCCCTTCAAGATGTGTCATTTAAGGACGCTAACTTAGACCAAAGCATTTCAGTGCATGATCTCTAATCATGACAGACCTACATAGGCGGGTCCAGGAAGCAATGAGATCACTTCTCCTTCGCGATCGACCTGTCGATGTCCCCACACCGCGCCCTAACGTTCCCATGGAGAACCCCGATGCCCCCTGACAATTTTCTCCCCCAGGATGCCAGTATTGGCAGCCCCCAATTGCAACTGAATGCGCTATCTGAGTAGTTAACATCTTAAGAATGGGCGCTCCTTCTCGACCCACGTGGCGTCCCCTGACCAAAGTGCCTCCCCCACCGGAAATGCTGGATCCGCTTATGCACCCCTTCCTCAGCCTAATCATGATACTCCCTCTCCCCTCGTGACCAACAGTCACAACCGCTGCACACTGAGTTGCGCAAGACAGTAGGCTGGCTCATGAAGAGGTATCTGTGTGTAACATGCGCTATGCACGCTGATATGCGGGAGTCACTGTCACTGTCCCCGATACATCGATAGAACTCGTGCACAACTGTATCGGAAGAAGAACTATGAGTTGGGTTTGGAAGATGATACGAATACTTGATCTGTTCCTGAGTACCGGCGACAGATCCTGCATCTTATTTGTACGCGTGACCATAGACCCTGTTGTGTTTGCATAATGAGCTGCATATTTGTGGTGGAAACTAATTGGACTGCGCGCGCCCCACCGGGGTCCGGCGCCATCTTCGCCCCACCGGGCATCGATGGCCCCCTCTATCTCAGAAAATATGAGGGTTAGCGCAAATCTGCAAAGTGTGTCGGAAAGCTCGTGTGAATTCAAAATGGTTTGACTTTTTAATGTTCTAACGCTCAGTTCAATGGTTTGACCTCCAGAGGTCAAGTTAGGTCATGATAGACTATTTCCACTGAAATATGCAATGCCGAAGAAATCTGGGCATAGCTCTCATGTCATTAGAGCTTTTGAAATCTGGTAAATAACATTTTATAGTAAAATGCCAGAGCTTTCTCTGCTATGTGAAACATATTGACCTCCCGCCAGTTGTTTGACCTACAGAGGGAACCTCTTGACCCAAGATGGCCTGAGGTCACAAAGGGTCAGAAAGTGACCTTGCCGTATATCAAATGAAAGCCAGTGACGAGACATACACAATGACGTTTAATTCAGCGCTCTCGCTTGACCAGGTCAAAAGTTATCACCAAAATACTTTTTGACCCTGTTGACCTCTGAGACAAGTCAAAGGTCAAATATTGTCCCTGGAATCTGTGAAAGGGGGTCAAGAATGCTTTTCTGAGAAAGCTGAGCATTTGCAATAGTTTTTATGACTTTTGAATCATTATAGCTTTTCCCAATGCTTTTTCTACAGAAGAGGTCACCTCGTGACCTGACCTCTGCTTACCAAATCGAAAAATCAAGGATATACGTTTTATAAACCCTGGACGGGTCATCAGGTGTAGAAAGTTTCAAATCTATCGGCCTAGAAATGGAGCTATGTTAGAGCTTAAAATTGAAGTGAGGTGACCTTGTATGACTTCCTCTGCTGACCTGACCTAGTGTGGCCCGGGTTAAAAAAAACAGGGATGGTGGGAAAATTATGGGATGAGAGAAAGACGCTTCAACCGCGGTGCTGCGCATCATCGTTTTTCTGCTATTCTGAAAAAAACCTTAGGGGGTGCCATCAATGGCCACCGGTGGGGCGAAGGGTTAATTGCCGGAAAACTTCTTTTAGGCCTTGGTGCATAGACGTAGGAACAGGGGCTAGGGGGCTATGGCGTTTACGGTGCATTGACCCAATGGCGTTTACTGGAAATGACTTCAATACGCGCCTTGCCACCCCCCATGTTCTTGAAGTTCCTACGTCTATGCACAGGTGTAATTTCAAGTATAAGTGATTGGCATGCAAGTTTGTCGGTTTTGAGTCAGATTGAGTGTAGGTTTACAGGATGTACAATGGCCTGCCTCCTCGAATCTGGATATGAAATTGGTCTAATATATTGGGATTATATATTCGGGCACAGCCATTCATCACGATTAGGTAGGTAAACGATCGGTAAAATCTAAAATTATTGGTCATACAATATGATTCCAGAGACCTACTTCGCATCCAAGACTCGTGGAGGCAGGCCATTAAACATCTTGTCAATCTATAATCATGTCCCTCGCCTCAGCACTCCGAAATCGATGAACGTTTGAAACCAACAGATTGAATCTCATTAATACCAGCAAGCACCCAAGCATGGTTTACAAATGGTGTTGGTATCTAGCCGGCTTTGTATCAATGCATGTGACGTATGGTTTATACGGTCCGAGATGACTTCAACCTACCACACTTTACAAAATATAAACCATTTTACGGACATCTACGTTGCCGGGGCATTGCCGTTAATTATACTTTTCTTTGATCCAATTGGGTATACCTCGAAAATTTGTAGAGTGTTCATCAATCTCACTTTTTATACTGCATACCCGTAAATAACATCACCTAATAATAATGTTTCGTATAAATCCTAGTCACCCAACTTTCTTTTGTCACAAATTAGGTGGTGCTTGTCTACCAAATTGAAGAATTCGGAAAAAAATCATTGTCCTTTGATGACCTCTGGTACTGTTGTTTTCTGGGGTCAGACCCCATTGGATCTTGGGTCTCCCATAGGATTTGTATAGGGCTTGGATTACCCTGCCAGCGGTAACCCATCCAGAACCCCCCGGGGTTGAGAAGGGGTCTCTAGCCTTGGTCACGGGAAAAGTGAAGCTAGATAGTCAGTTTTCAGCCTGCTTCTGATTGAGAACTTTGTCCTCCAGGTGTGCCACATGTGGATTGGCTGGACCGATTGGATTGCGACTATTTAGTTGTTATTTACGGCGCAGTTGTAGAATTGCACAGTCCGGCGACGCTTTTTAACTTCACGGCTATATGTGTGCCAGGCTGTGTGTAAGATTGTTTAGTTTGCGGTTGGGCATAGCCTAGATGCTGAAAGCGCCCTATAAACCCCGATGCGTGCTTTTATCCCACGTGTCACCTTTGTCTTTAATGTACTGAGACGAAGGAAATGAACAGCCCTGAACTTGAAATTCTTTCGAATATATTACGACTACCATTAGTCTAAAACTAAACAAATGCAACAAATTTGGACCCTTTGTTAGCCCTCTGCCT
The DNA here is from genome assembly GCA_034440635.1 of Lepas anatifera. NCBI lineage: Eukaryota > Metazoa > Arthropoda > Thecostraca > Lepadidae > Lepas > Lepas anatifera. Next base: position 1,559,019 of record JAOTON010000102.1, on the reverse strand, counting down.
TGACTGGTTGCAAAATTTGCCGGTTTCTTCCCAATTTGGCTGAAATCGGATTATCTTTTTTATGAAAAGTGGGGCTCTGGCCGCTTACCCTTCTTCCCCACTTGCATGCATCGGAAAATGAATGGACGGAATTTCACGATTCAACGTACCGACTCTGTTTGATCTCCCCCCGACGAAGTTTGAAAAATCGGGATTTGTTCTGACCTCTGCCTCTTGCGCTGTGGCCTTGAAGCAGCCCAGTAAATCAGTGCGTTACGAACAAGTCGTGCAATACGGTTTTTGCAGCAGCCCCGTGTCATGTGCGTGACTCCCCGGGTAATTTCACGGCTGACCCGGAGAACGAAGCTGTTGGGCTGACGTGCCGAGCTTTTGAAACGTCACACTGTCCTGACACCCTTGCGGTGGCAGCCCATGTTGCACGGGGGGGCTCAAGGCCTCCAATGACCGTGTTGGGCCGAACTGAAATGTGTTTTGTGCCACATGCTTGGCAAAAAGGTCACTGAAGGGATTTCCTTATATGCTACCCCTTTGGTGAGATGGATTTTTGCAATCCAGAACAGGAGATTGTTATGGTTATTTTGTTTTATTTTATTATTATTTTATTAGGGCCACTTCTAACAGGCGCACATGTCCAATTACAGAGATTATTGGCGTGGGTGTTTAAGGATCCTCTCCATCGGGTCAGATCAGACATGGAAGGCGGTTTCCCGTCGTGGGGATTGAACCGGGGCATATTTTAAGCTACAAAGTAGTGACAGTTCTGCCCACCAGTCCCCATGTTATGTCCACCAGTGAACATGCCCTGAATGGCCCAGTGCCCACCATTCACTAGTCATTAGATGCTGCGGGAGTGCCCCTTTGGGGGAACTCTGCCCCTTTCAGCCGAATGCCCACCAGTCCCAATTCCTTAAAATATGCCCTGGATTGAACCCACGTGCAGCCATGCTGTCCGATCTGAATACGGGCAATGAAGTCACTAGGCCACCAGACCTCAAGCGTGTCAACAAGAATTGGTATAAGGTCTTGAAATGCATTAGTGAACGTGGACATTTAAAACTACCATAATATACAAAACTCCCCGGAACGGTCTGTAGAACCATCGCTTCGTGTTACGTCCGCTATAGATTTAGACATTCCTAACACATCACATCTTAACGCGCTGGATCGCGTGGGTTCGCGTCACGCTTGCTTCTTCTCACGCTCAAAACTCTCGTCACGGCCCCCCCCCTACTGGCCCTGCCCCGCCATCGTCACGCCTGCGCCCATCGCCGCACAACGAGGCAAAACCTGACCCCCGCCACCCAGCGGCATACGCTGCCATTGTTTGCCACCAAAGGTGAAAGTGCAGCCATAATTAGCTGGTAGCTCCGAGTACTATATCTGGTGGGTGACCTATGGAATGCTACCAGTTGTGTTTTGGAGCGCGGAGCGGTGAAGTGCGTGCCTGAAACTGAGAAACAGCGCGATGAAGGTACGAACGTACTATTTGCACGTGTGGTGCTACCAGTGAGAATTTGCGGATTTGTGTTTTAAGGCTTGTGTGGTGCTTTTTGCGAGTGACAGCCCACTTGTGGAATTAAAATTTCGACGAAGCCTTAGTGAAACATTCTGTTGGTTTGGTACGACTGAATGAAGTTCTCAAAGGAAAATAACCGAATCTGCTACAGTTAAAATTACGGCCCCCCTCGGGCCCAAAGGTCATTACTTTTGTTGCACTGCCAGCACTTGAATGAATAGTTAGATGTCACTAATATATTTTAAACCCTATTTGATCCAAATATGTGTTGTGTGCACAAACTTTGACCGAGTGGAATAAGAAAGTGGAGTTTTGTGTCATTGATTAGCCTTGGTGTTTCGCGACACAATGGCTTCTGAGTCTTCTCTGCTGTCGGTCTAGTGACGTTAAGTAATTGGCTGCCGCTCTGAATTAATCATTTTTCTTGTGTGACAAGAGATTCCACCCACCCATTCCACTCCAACATATACCAGGGACGTGGATTTCCGAAGATCATTGGGGTGCCCGAATTTGGATAATGTTAATGTAATGTTAATGAATGTAGATAATTATAGATACCAACGCATAAAAACAGCATGATAGAAAGTAAATTGACCTTCACGAAGGACTCTTGAGCTAGATAAACCAATTTAAGGTCCGGGAGATGACAAACATGTGAATCTGAAGAATTTTCAACATAAAACAAACGTTTCATTTGGGATACCCGGGCACCACCACCATAAATCCTCATATTTTATATCTACCTTACCAGTGGCGGATCTAGCCGGATGGTTTGGGAGGGGCAAACCAAAGTCGAAAAGCAAAAAAACGTCGCGCAGTGCAAAATTGCGTTACAATATGCCTTTTCATAGGCGGATCCAGGGGGCAAGGGGGCACGTGTCCCCCCCGATCGACCCTCGGCGCCCCCCTGAAAGGTCAATGGCGCCCCCTGAAATGTCGCTTCCCACCCCCCCCAGGATGCGAAAGCCGGCGCCCACCGATAGGATTTGGCGCCCACCTGATAGCTTTTGCCGGTCATAAGTGGCGCCCCCTGGTCCGGATGGCGCCCCCGGTCCGTATGGCGCCCCCTCCGGAAGGTGCCCCCCCGATCGGCAATCCTGGATCCGCCTATGTGCCTTTTCGGTAGGATTTTGGGAACTGGAGACGAAAAGCAAAAAAACGCCACGGGGTGAAAAATATGGACTCAAGATACTTTTTTCCCATCCAAGCCCCAATATTTACACTGAACTTCACTAATTCTGTTTGAAGTTGAGAGTTGAAGCACAAAAATCTTGCTTACAAGCTAAAAAGGAGTCGGGGAAAAAGGAGGTCGATCGCTTTGGGGGGCAAAACAGGGGGCAACTTTATGTTTTCGATTGGGGGCACCCGGCTCGAAAGGGGGCCCGTACATGATGGGGGCCCGTATTTTTATGAAAATGTGACCGAAAAAACGTATTTTCGACCGTTTGTTGTCGAAAACTGACTGCAAAGGTTAAATAACAATTTTTAGCGCGCTATTCGTCACTGTTCCTGATTTGCACTATTTAGCCCAAAAGTAGTCAGAAGACCCAATCTTTTGAACGAGCTGCCAAACTATGTAAGGATCTTGGACAAGTAGGTGTCTACTTTTCGTCTTTGTCGTCCACGTGGATGCTCTCCTCCGGAGGTACAACGGGATCAGCCCGGACGACGCAGGAGGGATGGATGCTGGAGGGTCTTTTAGCAAACGGGATCCGGCTGATGGCCTAGCCGAGGAAGGCAATGATCAGGAAAAGAAGGATTGGAATTACAGCCTTACTTTACCGTTTTGCTGGAAACTATACACATTGCACTTTTCCGAGTTAGTTTTAAATTGGGGTTTTAATTTTGCGGTCGATGAATGAACGTAGCTTGCGAAGTACCAAAAATAGTAGTGATATGAACTACTTTAAGTGGACGCGTATGTTGCAGGAGATTAAATGCAAATATGATCGGGGTCATTTTATAACAGTTCGCAAAATTAGCAAGACGATTCTAGATTCATAGTTTACCTGAAAAATGTACAAAGTTTGGGTAGTTTTGCCAGAGCAGCCCCTCGGTATTGAATGTTCTTTGTTTTACGCTTTTGTGCACCCGACTTATTTTATACTGTCCAACCATTTTAACATTCACACCTGGAACGAAATTGCATTATCGCGAATAATTTGATACAAATGGAAGGTAGAGATCGAAGTGCGAAATTCCTTTATCAGCGGGGAAATCGAACCTACTGATATTTATGTTACATGATCAAGACACCTTTTTCTGATCCATTCACCTTGCCAGTTCATGGCATTGTACAACACTGGGTACCGGTCAAGGGGTACTATGAATAGGTGGTACTGCCTATTTCCCTTTATAATCCTCATATAGGATCAGTACAAAAGGAATGGGGGCCTAACATTTTCACGCCCCATCCATTTTCCCCGAATGTTGCATGGGACCGGCCGCACGTTGCCCTGGGAAAACCACAGGGGCCCGCAAGCATGGCAGGGGGCCGGTTTCGGCAACAGGGAGCACGGATACACCACCTGGGGCACGAAACTGCTCACAAATAAGGAACTGCAAATACGCGACTAACACAACAGCTTCAGTCTCTGCACGATATTCTTAGACCGCAAGGGGCCCAGACAGACCACATAGGGCCTGAGACACCAAAGGGGCCGGGCAGACCACAGGAACCCAGAAAACCATAGGACGCCGGTAAACCCAAAAGGGGCCCGAGCAGACCACACACAGCCAGCAATTTGGCTGGACTCTGCCCGATATATGCTGGGCTTTGACTGGGCAGAGCCCGCGTACATGGGCTCAGCCCAGGTCCGGCTCCGCTCCGTCTGGGCAGAGCCCATGGTCAAGCAAGACCGGGCTCTACCGCTCGGGCAAGTTGTCATCCCCCGACCTAATGTCGGGCTCAGCCCAGTCTATGTGACTCAGGTATGAGTCTTAGGGCTCGGGCAGAGCCCGACCTAGCCCGCTCTGGGCCCGGTCGAAATTGCTGGCTGGGCAGCGGGCCCGGGCAGACCACACGGGGCCTGGACAGATGAAAGGACCCGGGCAGACCACAGGGACCCGAGCTGAACACAGGGGCCGGGCTAACCACAGAGGGGCCCCAGTCTGGAAAGTATGGCAGCAGACCTGACGAGTCCGCACCAGCCTTGTAGATTTTTCGCACCACCAGCAGCCTAAAATTCACACCAAGCATTGGTGAGAAATTTCACTGACCCGGAAATTTCGATGTTTTTACCAGTTTCTCCCTTCTCAGATCTCTGTGGGTGTTTGATTTGAGCTCCCTCGCACCATACAGCAAAAGTGGGCACTTGTTTGCTCCAAAGTTCGAACCACCTGAAGGGTGTCCGCACCACGAGATCTCGCCAAAAGTGCCATACTCTGCAGACTGGGAGGGCCGGCAAACCACAGAGGGCCCGCGCAGACAAAAGGGCCCTGAACGGACAAAGGGGTCCGCAGAGGCCACACAGAGGCCCGGACAGGCTTAAAGGGTTCCGGGAAAACCACAGGAGGCCCGGGCAGACCACAAGGGGTTCGATCAGAACAAAATGGGCACTAGCAGACAAGGGGTCCGTGCAGACCAAATGGTACCCGGCCAGTCTGCAAAGTATGGCAGCAGGCCAGACGAGTCGCACCAGCCATCCAAAATTATCGCACCACCAGCCTAAAAATTCTCACCAATGTGCCAGATACTAGGGAGAAAAACGCACACATTCCTACCCACACGATGCAATACTACCTCTCTTATTAGTTCGTTAAGGACTTTTTATAAAGCACCCTCCTGTGTCTTCCTAACTATTCAGTCATTATTTTTTTTTAGTTTTCAGTGTCAACTTCCTCGCACCAGTCTTGTAAATTCGCACCAGGCTGATAAAATTCGCACCACTCGCTCCTGTCTCCAAGGGCACTCGCACCGACGAGATCTCGTCGAAAATGCCATACTTGGCACACTGGGGCCCGGGCGGACCACAGGGGACCGGACAGGCCACAGGGGGCCCGATCAGACCAATAGGGGCCCGGGATACCACAGGGGGCCGCATGGCAAGCATGGCAGAGGCTGGTTGCAGTTACACGAACCGCATCCATGGCAGGCCCGTCTGCATCCACAGGGTATTAACTACTAGGAGTAGGGACCCGGCTGCAGCCACCAGGGGCGGGGCGAATGGGGTGGCCACCAGGGGGGCGAATGGGGCAGCCACCCCTTAAACCCAAGAGCCTCTGAGGACGAAATGCCGCCCCCAAACCCTCCCCTCCCCAGGATGCGACGATTGGTCGCCCTTTGGGTGAAAAGTGCGCTCTTCGGGTGGCTAAGTGCCGCCCTGTCCCTGAGGCTTTGCCCCTCCCCTCCCCTTACCCAAATTCTAGATACGTCACTGGCGGCCATAGGGGCAAAAGATTCTCCAAGTCTTGGTATTTAGCCATCAGGGGAGCCGGACAGGGGATCATCACTCATTAGGGATTCAGCCCGACAGGAGCTAATAGCAAACAATCACTTCACTTGCCATTCAACACTGCGCATCGGAGCACGATTTGGATTGACACGAAAAGCCCAAACGTAAAATCCAAATCAGAGCCTAACGAAACTTTTCCAGAGTAGACAAAAGCCGATTGAATTATAAGCATGCCAATTTTACTGTTCAAGGCAAACTTTGTGCAAATAATTCGCCTCGGCGAATGCGACAAGAGAGCCAGGAGCATGCCTTAGCTTCCTTCGCGCTGCGCTGACAAGCCCGGGAAATTAAGAGGCTACCATTCGCCGGCGGACGCACATTATTTAACCCAGATTTGATGACAAGATTTGATACACTTTTTGACAGACAAATTTAAGAGGCTAAATTTGTCTGTATTTAAAATTCCACTAGAACAAACAAAAATGGAAAACTTCATGCACATTTCTGACAAAATGCGTAGAAATATATCAATGAAGAAAAGTAGTGCCGGCGGAGAGATGCAAAAATAACAAACATGTCAATTTATTAAACCAGTACTTATCGGAACGGGCCCGGCTGCGCACGGTGGGGGTGGTAAGCTACAGGGGGTCGTAAGCAAGGCAAGGAGCCCGGCTATAGTCAGAGGAGGTCTGGGTAGCCCAGAGGGAGCCTGAAATTATAGCACGGGTTCCCGGATACAGCGAAGTGGGAGGAGTGGAATCAGGGGCGGATTCAGGCCGATGGTGGGGAGGGGCAACGGGGCCCCAAATCGTGAAAAACACATGGTTTTTGTTTGAAGAAATTCCGTAAAAATTGGTAAAATCGGGGATTTGGGGAGGCATAAAATCCCCAATTTTACCTTTACCCCCTGGATCCGCTAGTGCTGTGGTTCCTTGCAGACCACAGGGACACGGACAAACCATAGGAGCCCGGGCAAATTGCAAGGGGCCGGGCAGACCGCAGGGGGCTGGGTAGACCACAGGGGCCCGAGCAGACCACAGAGGGCCCGGGCAGACTAAAAGGAGCCCAGACCGCCCACAAGGGGTGCGGGCAGACCACAGGGGCCCGGGCGGACCACACAGGACCCAGGCACACTACAAAAGCCCTTACCACCTAAAAGGCCCCGGGCAGACTAAAAGGGGCCAAGGCAGAATACAAGGACCGGTTGCAGTCACAGAGGAACCAAAAATGTCCCGAGACTGCCAGAAATAGGGCCCCGGATGCAGTCAAAATGGGCCTGAGAATATCGTTAGGGGCCCGTTTGCGGACACAGCGATTATGGGTGGCCCTAAAGGGGACCGCACCCAAGCAAGCATGCCAGGGAGCCCGACCGCAGCCACAGCAAGCCCAGATAGACCACGGGGCCCCGCACTCATGGCAAGGGCCCGTCCGTGGCATTAGAGGACCCGCGCCTCCTGGACCACAGGGAGCCCGGTTGCAGTCACAGGTCCCGGTTGCAGTCACAGGGGGCCGGGTGGATCACAGGCGCCCGGTTGCGGTGACAGGGGCTCGGGCGGATCACAGAGGGCTCAGTTGCAGTCACAGGAGCCCGCGTGGATAACAGGGGGCCGGGTGGATTCCAGAGGCCCGGTTGCAGTCACAGGTGGCCCGGTTGGACCACAGGGAATCCGTTTGCAGTCACAGGGGACCTGGGTGGATCTCAGGGCCCGGCTGCAGTCAAAGAGGGCCCATGTGGATCACATGGGGCCCAGGATGGATCACAGGGGGCCCCAGGTGGATTACAGGGGGCCCGATTGCAGTCACAGGGGGCCCCGGGTGGATCATAGTGGGCCCGGGTGGATCAAAGGGCCCGGTTGCAGTCATAGGGGCCCGGTTGCAGTCACATAGTGCATGGTTGCAGTCACAGGGGCCCCGAGTGGATCACAGATGGCCCGGTTGCAGTCCCAGGGGCTCGGGTTATCACAGAGGGCCCGGTTGCAGTCACAGGGGGCCGGGTGGATTACAGGGGGCCCGGTTGCAGTCACAGGGGCCGGATGGCTCACAGAGGGCCCGTTTGCAGTCACAGGGGACCCAGGTGGATCACAGATGGCCCGGGTGGATCTTAACTGGCCTGGTTGTAATCCCAGGGGGTCCGGTTGCAGTCACAGAGGGCCCGGCTGGATCACAGGGGGCCCGGTCGCAGTCACAGGGGGCCTCGGTGAATCATAGGGGCCCGGTTGCAGTCACAGGGGCCCCGGGTGGATCAAGATGGCCCAGTTGCAGTCACAGGGGGCCCGGGTGGATGACAGGGGCCCGGTTTCAGTCACAGGGGGCCCGGTTTGACCACAGGGAATCCGTTTGCAGTCACAGGGGCCCGGGTGGATCTCAGGGGCCCGGTTGCACTCAAAGAGGGCCCGTGTGGATCACAGGGGCCCAGAATGGATCACATGGGGCCCCGGGTGGATCACAGGGGCCCCAGGTGGATTACAGGGGGCCCGGGTGGATCAAAGTGGGCCCGGTTGCAGTCAAAGAGTGCCTGGTTGCAGTCACAGGGGCCCCGGGTGGATCACAGATGGCCCGGTTGCAGTCACAGGGGGCCCGGGCGTATCACAGGGGCCCTGGCGTATCACAGGGGGCCCTGGCGTATCACAGGGGGCCCGGTTGCTGTCACGAGGGTCCGTTTGGATCATAGGGGCCGGTCGTAATTACAGGGGGCCCGGGTGGATCAATGGGGCCCGGTTTCAGTCACAGGGGACTGGGTGGATCATAGGGGGCCCCGGTTGCAGTCACAGGGGCCCCGGGTGGATCAAGATAGCCCAATTGCAGTCACAGGGGGCCCGGGTGGATAACAGGGGCCCGGTTTCAGTCACAGGGGGCCGGGTGGATCATAGATGGCCCGGTTGCAGTCACAGGGGGCCCGGATGGAGTCACAGGGGCCCGGGTGAATCATAGGGGCCCGATTGTAATTACAGGGGCCCGGGTTGATCACAGATGGCCCGATCCCAGTCACAGGGGCCCGGGTGGATGATAGGGGGCCCGGCTGTAATCACAGGGAAACCGGGTGGATTACATGGGGCTCGGTTGCAGTCACAGATGGGCCAGGTGGATCACAGAGGGCCCGGTTGCAGTCACAGGGGCCCAGGTTGGATCACAGATGGCCCGGTTGCAGTCACAGGGGCCCGGTTGGAGTCACAGGGGCCCCAGGTGGATTACAGGGGACCGGTTGCAGTCACAGAGTGCCTGGTTGCACTCACAGGGGCCCCGGGTGGATCAAGATGGCCCGCTTGCAGTCACAGGGGGCCCGGTGTATCCAGGGGGCCCGGGTGGATCATAGGGGCCCGGTTGTAATTACAGGGGCCCGGGTGGATCAAATGGGGCCCGGTTGTAGTCACAGGGGGCCCGAGTGGATTACAGGGGGCCCGGTTTCAGTCACAGGGGGCCCGGGTGGATCATAGATGGCACGTTTGCAGTCACAGGGGCCCGGTTGGAGTCACATGGGCCCGGGTGGATCATATGGGGCCCGGTTATAACTACGGGGGCCCGGGTGGATCACAGAGGGTCCGGTTGTAGTCGCAGGGGCCCGGGTGGATCATAGATGGCACACTTGCAGTCGCAGAGGGCCCGGTTGCAGTCACAGGGGCCCCGGTGGATCACATTGGCTCTGTTCTAGTCACAGGGGGCCCGGGTGTATCACAGGGGCCCGGGTGGATGATAGGGGCCCGGTTGTAATCACAGGGGCCTGGGTGTATCACAGGGGTCGGGGTGGATGATACGGGGCCCGGTTGTAATCACAGGGAGCCCGGGTTGATTACAGGGGGCCCGGTTGCAGTCACAGGTGGGCCGGGTGGATCACAGATGGCCCGGTTGTAGTCACAGGGAGCTCGGGTGGATGACAGGGGCCCGGTTGCAGTCACAGGGGCCCGGTGGATCACAGGGCCCGGTTGCAGTCACAGGGGTGCGGATGGATCAAAGAGGGGCCCGGTTGCAGTCACAGGGGCCGGATAGATTACAGGGGGCCCGGCTGCAGTCACAGGGGGCCCGGGTGGATTACAGGGGCCCGGTTGCATTCCACAGGGGGCCCGGGTGGATCACAGAGGGCCCGGTTGGATGACAGGAGGCCCGAGACTGCCGGAATTAGGTACCCGGCTGCAGTCAAAGTGGGCCTGAAAAATATCGTTAGGGACCCGGTTGCGGACACCGAGGTTAAAGGTGGCCCACAGGGCACCCGCAAGCATGCCAGGGAGCCTGGCCTCACCAAAGCTAGCCCAAGTAGACCACTGGGGCCCGGAATCGTGGCAGGGGCCCGGCTCTGTCCGCAGGGGCCCGCAACTTGGGATTGGGGGGCTCGTCGGGTCATTGGGGGCTTCTCCGAGCATTGGGGGCTCGAGCCCCCCAAATATATGGAAACTTGCGCCCCTGGGGCAAAAGCATAGTTTTGTCCCGAGTTTTTCCGTTTGGGGGCCAATTGCCTTTTTTGCCCCCCCTGGATCCGCCACTGTACCTTACACTGCCAGTAAAGCTATTCATACAAATAACCCTGTGAGGACTATATAAATCATTCCCGCCTACGTCCCTAATATTGCCAGTAAATACAAGTGAATAAAAGTTTCATTCTGCTGCAGGTTTTTACCGTGTTGTGTCTCCTCGTGGCGTGTGCCGCTGCTGCTAAGATAGAAAAGGCTGAACCTAAAGCAGAAGGAGCTACTATATCGGAATCGGAATATCCAGATAGTGTCAAAGAAGCGCTGAGGGTGAGTGACTTCGGATGATCCATTGAAGAATGGTCCGAGTAGGTGAGCCGAATGGAGTTTTTGGAGTGAGCAAGGGCTAGAAGCGCGCAATCGTATACTTGTTTGGACAGAGTACGCTATTTTGTGCAGAAGTCATGATGTGATCCAATGGTGTTTTATCGATAGTGTGTTTCCCTTATAAGAAAATTTGGGTGTATATTTTTCTCATCTCAATAGCTTATTCTACGTGATTTTTTAAAGATTTTGAATAGCAATGTCTGTCATTCTGTACTTCAGGAAACTTGTATGTTTACACCTTCACAAGCACACCCAGCCCAACCAGATGCATCAACTTCTTCTAATGTGCTCCGTGTACAGGATGCCCTTGTAGACCGACCGAAAAAGGCAAGACAAATTTTCGAGACCGGCACTTACATCGGAAGAAGAAATGGAAAGGATCAACCCAGCGAAACCAAAAGGGAAGGAAAGAAAGAGGAGGGAAGCAACGACATCAAGACCGAAGAAAAGGCTGAGGTGGAGACCAAAAAGAAAGCAACTGGAGGTAAGATATATACCTGACCGCTTACCTTAAACTGGTCTGCTACTCTGCTTCTAAACTTCCCTCTGTTAGATAGATCAAGTAAACGGGACTGAATTTGTGAATAAGTATTACCAGGGAGTGTAGAGAGCGATACAGTACCTAACGCAGTGAGAGCTTAGCTACTTGGCTTGATACTGGGTTTAAACGGAAGAATGAATGGGTTCTAACTTTAATCTCATGAAAGGTTTCAGCGAGGAGAAGCAATGGCTCATACCTTACGTTTTGTGTGGTTTTTGATGTTTGGAATATAACGGCAGAGAATCAGAGCAAAAAGTGTTCAACTGTGTGCGAAATTATCCTAAGAGCAAATCGCCTATGCATTTTTTTCATTTACCGCTGTAGTTTCAAAGAAGGTTTTTATTTGTTTTTGGTCATTGCGCTCAAACTTATTCTTAACAATTCTACCTACCGTTAATTTTTTCCCCGAACTTCCGGTCAGTTTGCCTCAAAACACACTTCTCTTATCTGCAACCTCTTAGGTATGAAAATCACAATAAAGTCTTTGGAACCTAGCTGAGTGGCCAACAGTTTTTTGTTCTTTTGAACGGCAGAATTAGGTAAAAGTGCAATTGTAGTAATTAGTGATATGATTGCATTTTATGTGAAACACAATCCACTCATGGGCAGCTTTACACAGAGAGGCAAAGCTAAGATAAAGTAAAACACTAAAAACATATTTCTATCATGTTTGGGTATATTTGCCATCGTTCCTTCTCCCCAGTCCGCCGAAAAGTCCGATCACCTCGCAAATTGTCTTCAACATCACTTCAACACTGTGAATTTGTCCTGCAGCGCCAGTCAGCATTGGGCAGGACGTGGGCTGGTGGCCTATGCCTATCCGCTTCGGCCACGGACAGCGCGCGCGCTCGCTGAAGTCGAAGAAGTCTGACAAGTCAGCGGGGAAGGAGGGAGACAAGGCCGGGAAGGACGGCGACCTGGAGAGCGGTGACGACACTGAAAAAGGTGAGCTTGTTGGTTTTTGTGAGTGGTGGTGCGTGGTCGTTGCAGTTGCTCTAAGGACATGGAAATGTGCGTCGCTTCTCTGACTCTGATCGGCAGAAGCTGTTGTTAGCGAGCGTTAACTACTTTGTTGTGGCTGCTCCTGATGAGTGTGCATATGAGAAGCAGCCCGAACTTGACACTGGTGATGTTACAGAAGAAGGCGATCACAAAGCAGAGAACTCCTACTTGCTGCCAAACTTTGCTCCCGCACCCGGAGGCTACGGAGGCTACGGGGGTTACGTAGGCGGTGGCGGATACAGTGGCTACGGCGGCTACGGACCCTACATCTACATCCTGCCGATAGTGCTGCCACCTGTGCCGCAGCACCCCAGGCCGGGACATGTGGTGACTGAGACGGAGAGCCACCACTACAGCGACGGACCGCTGCCACTGCCGCCTAGCGGCCATGGCGAGTACCATCCTCTCTACGTTGGCTCCAAGAGCGGTTAGTTGTTTCTTGTAAGATGGCGTGTTCACTTCATTTAGTATGTTGATCATCAACGACGATTTTATGCTTGCGCTATGCTGATTCACAGTATCTGCTATGCTGAATCATACTTCACGGTTGGATATTCGTTTAACAATGTGGTTTGAAGGGATTTGGGTTGAAGCTCAGCATGGCCCATGACATAGGCTTCTTATCATATTTGGCCAACATTTCATATACATTTTCAAAATTATTCTCTGGTTAGTATGTTCAATCGATAGCTTTCTGTTTCCCAGTATATGCGACGTGCTTTTTAATTACCAGAACCAAGCGTACACGAGTTTATGTGTTCTCTCTTTGACGTCAGATGTCCTCTGTTCGTTTTCAGTGCCACCTATTTACGTTCCTAAGTCGTACGGACACCCTCTCCCACACGTGGACACCCACACCACAGTTCACCACGAGGAGGGCCACAGCAACGGCCCCATCATCAGGGACATCGAACCACCCATCTTCAAGTCGTGAGCGTTTCTAGAGCGTGAGAGCAGTTATGTTTGAAGCATGGGCTCTGCCTATCTATTCTGAGCGACGGAGCAGCTGTGCCGTGAATCTAGAGGCTTTCGGTGCCCGTCCTGCGGCTGGTTTGTTGGTAGTGTTGATAGTTTTGGTGTTTGAGTTTTCTGTTCGTGGCAGGAGAGAGGGACGGCATCGTGGCGTTAGGCATGCTGTATGTTTTCCAACGCTAAAGCTCTGTCGTTTTTGGTTACAAGAGCTTGCTGGGTATTCATGAATTCTGTCATGGCTACTTTTGATTTCTTATCCTGTTTTGTAGCAGTTATGAAACGCCAGCATAGGATATTTACTCTCCGGGGCGAGTGAGGCGAACAAAAATGTTTGTTGCCAACACGGTTCTTGAAAATGTCGATAAATCTGACCCGGGAAAGATGTATTTGTTTCTTAGCGAGTGGATACTTTGTTTTCTCTCTGTCTCTCTGTTCACTACTTATAGCTCCTCTGGAGATTTTTTGTAGCAATACATACGTATCATCTAAAACCCAGCGCTTGTATCTGCCCTTGCCTGCAGTTTGTCTTACTCTGCTGGCTTAGAAACAACGACTTTCCATGTCCCGACGCTCAGAAATCGTCTCATGCTGCTGTGTCTGGAAATACAGTTCGCTCTCTACGGATTCATTCCTGGTACGGTACCGACATCACCTTCGCCGGTAAGGGGAAGGGCGGAAACCCGCCCTCATAATATCTCAGAATAATGCAAGGTAGAGAAACAGAAGGCTGTGTTACTTCTGCATGGGAAAAGTATCTCACACCAGTAGTGACTGGCTTACGCTCATAATAATGAAGATGGCCCGTTGTGATTTCCACCGAAAACGTTTATGCAATTTATTTGTCAGGTCACTTTTGAGGTTACTAAAGGTCAAAAGTGTTCCTATCGTGATAATGGATGCTAAATTCCGTGCCATAGTGCCTGAAAGAGCAGAACTATTGAAGGCTGTAGAACGCTATTGGAATCCTCTCGTCAAGCCCAATCGAAGGATGTAGAATATGAACTTGCCGGTGCAACCCCTAAAACTGAATAAGTTGTACTCGGGTTACGCTTATAATAATAAAATCAAAATATCAAACTCAGTTTTTTTGTTTTGTTTTATTTTTATGAGCTTAAGCTGGTTACTACTTTACTTTATCATAACGAACGCTCAGCTAAGCGCTTAAACCATCAAACTCTAAAATTAATCGAACCTAAAGTCAGGTCAAGGACGGCATGAGTCATATTGAAAATAATTGGAAATGCTATGGCTAGCCTAACCTAATGAGGCCGGAATGAACGCTCCATTGCCATTCTATGCGAAGTTATAGAATCTAAGCTAATCTTCCCATGCATTTACAATGGAGAGTTCACGGCCCTTATCCGGCACCAGGTCAACATATAAAAATCATGTTGCTACGAATTGGCGCACTCGGTGGCAATATGTGGTGTCGTCAGACCGATAAATTAAATCTGCTCTTACTACTGCAGCCCTCAACATTGTTCCTTTTGAGGTTAGGCCACTTGACCTTGACCTGTGGCGTGACCTGAGATGTCATGGGCCTAAAACGTTGTTACTCATGACAAAAAGCCAGATGACAGACATGCCACCTACGGCGACACTGCGTGACACGGTTTTTGCTTATCTGTAAAAAACCTTACTGGCATTGTACTTTCACGATAGCTATGCTTTGCTTACACATTTTACTTTGTGGTTTTACGGCAGCCAAGCCATTTCTGTCGAAATGATATGATACTCGAAATTGAAACTCTTAGCTGCCAGTTTGCTGCTTATTGTGTTTATCCATCCAGATTTTACAGGAAGTTGAATATATATGTATGTTTTGCTTCGGCACCTCGCTCGATCAAATCACAGTCCCTTCAATATCTATGCTATGTGTGGATTCTAGCTTTATAATCCATGAAGTGCATTTATCTGTCCACGATATTCAGGGTCCGGAAATGTTCAGTAATATTGCCACTCTGCATTGAAGACAGCGTGGAGGTGCGTGCCCTATATTTGTGCACTTCTGAAAGGTTCCCCTATGCATCACCTTTATAAAAAATGTTTTAGAATGCGAGATGCAATAAATGTTACTGCAAGATAGCGTCGAGTATTTTGGGTTGGGGGTCGCTGTCACCACTTGGGGCTTCGTTATTTGATCCTTGCGCGGTGTCAAGTATGCCAACGCCACAACTGTTACGATTTTCAGCAACATCCCTCACAGCCTCCGTGATTGAAAAACAGCGAGCACAGCATTAAAATGTATTTGACAATAGCAGCCGATTCATCTTAAAATCTGGAGAGTAGGCTTCGTGATCATTTGCAATACAACAAACTTCGGCAGACGTCCTTTTGCAAGAAAACATTTGCGATTTATTTCTCGGAATATCATTTCTAGTGTTGCTTTCTGGCGTGGACGTCGTCAAACGTTTCAGGATGGGGGAGAGGAGGCTCGGGTGGCCCGCTCCAAAAATTCCTATAAAAACTCCCCTTTGAAGAAAAAACGACGTTCAAAAGGAGCAGGGACATGTGTTGAGGTAACAAGCTGCTCCAAACTAAAGTTTTTGATTTAAGACAGTGCGGAAAATTTAAGACAGTGTGGTTTTTAGTTTAATACAGACAGGGTCAACAAGGCTTTAAGGTTTCACTTCTACCTCTGCTCCATTGCTCCCACTTTTAGCGGGTAACGACGCTATCGCATCTTTGGATGTTTCAAGTGCGAGACACAAGCTTAAACAACCTCAGGCCGTCTTCCTTCTGTCCTCTCTGTCTCTCTTTTGGGACAATGCAGGAAGACAGATGTATATAAGTTAATGTTAAGTTCTTCCCCATCTTCTCTGTCCCCAGGTGGGAAAAGCTAAAACGGACTACCTAGTGTCACTGAACCTGTAAATAGATAATTCTTTAATTGCATAATCGTTTATGGCTTCCAAGGTCCCCTAATCAGATTTGAGGTGTCATTTCACAAACAGATTCTCGCGTGGGACCAACATTTTGGCTAGGTGAGTAGGTATTCCAGCGTAGCTCAGCCAATGAAGACCCTCATGACAAAAATCCTTACAAAAAACGACGTGACCAAAAATTAAATAACAAAGGACAATTAAGGACATGCCTTGAGAACATTTCAGTTCGGCACTCCAAACAACACTGTGACACTCTCACCAGATTGAATACGAAACAACTGGTGAAGATATCTTTTCTGAAAGGTCCGAACTATAGACGGCATCCCTGAGGCTGGACTCACAACCGCATCGCCCGCTCGGCCTCATTTTTCCCATCCAGAACGTTCCTGTGATTTCTGTAATCGAATGACTCTCGAGCGCGATCGTCCTGCTGATCCCAGAAGCGATCCAGGTCTATTCCCAGGAAGGTGCTTCTTTCTCTGCCAGGACTTTCCAGACATGAGCGAGATCTGAAACATTACACAGGAATGCTAGACACGTTAATGGGAGGCGGGAGTCATTTCTATGATAGGTAGGTTGAGTTCCATGGATTTATCAACGCAAGATTAATGCTGTTAGGTTTTCAAGATCACTTATGAAGCCATGCTTCAATTTGGATTGGAATGTGATAAGTCTCCGTTTCAGAGGCGTTCTTAGTGCGATGCAGTAGCGCAATTTTTCACAGTTTAAATATGTATCATACCAATTATCTGACCAAGTTGAGGACTTATAGAATTGGGCAACATATAAAGGAACCTTCTAAGAAATTGCTCTTCTATCTCTAGATAAAATACATGACTATCTCAAGATAGATATGCTCGCATAAGGCCCCGGTTTCTACGTCTTTTTCCGCTCTTTAACCTATTTCCGTCAGGCTCCGGCTACCCTATTTCTGGCAGGGGGCAATATCGGCCCCTAAGATCTCGTAATCTAACCGGCCGATTTTGAAAATTCAAAGTGCCATAGATTCCTCTGCTGCTAAACTTTATTTTTAAAAAGAAAATTTCAAAATTTTTATTTTTAGGAGAAGGTCGTCAAAATATACAATTTTTGTGTATTTTTAGATTTTCCATAACCCTTGTCTCTGTTGTACGATTTTCACAAAACTAGTTCAGATTTACAAATAATTGACCCAAAATTTTCATATACTCGAGTTACGCAAAAATTCGAAATTCAATGGCAGTTCCAGGACCAGGACTATGAGGGAAATATATACAACCTAAAAAGTTTTGTTACGCGGATTAGAAGCCGTCATATACTGCTAGGCATCTTTGACACATAAATAAATGAGAAAAAAGTGAAAAACTCATCAGGGGCGGATGCAGTAAGGTAAAACAGTGGGGTAAAATACATACCAACAATATGCGAATGGTATGCATGAGTATATTAGTCCCTCGACTAGTTGAAATTTAATTTCTGATAATTTTTACCCTCCCATGGCAGCTCTGGGAAAGGGGTGACATAGGCGGATCAAGGACTCGTCGTGGGGGTGGGGGTGATTGGAAACATATTTTCAATATACAACGATATTGAGTCGCGGCGGTGATACTGGCTGGGAATATACATTTTGAAAATGTGTAGTGACTGGACACGCCTCTGGTAATCTAGAATTGGGTTATAACTATTTTGAATTTTCATATACCCAATTGTATTCGCCCTGACACGGCTGTAAGCAGTCTTCTCACTTACTAACGTTTAGTCCTTCTTGATAACATTCCCCCCATTTTGAACTGCTGTAACCGCCCTGATGAATACAAATAGTGACAATTGTGAATGCACTATCATCTCACATAAAAAATGATATAATAAAACCATATAACTGGTATCAGGATCAGCAGAGACGGCTTCCTTTTACAAAAACCCATCGCATACGATAATACTTGGTTTGTGGATAGAACCTCCCCAAAAACCCAGCCATAGCTCCGCCCCTGGTAAATATATAATCTTGAAAATTTCAGAAAGCTGCCTGTACTAGTTTTAGGAAAAGTCAGGAAGTTTCAAAGTTCTATCACAAGCCGTTTCGGAGATATTCTTGAAAAACCTGAAGGGGGCAATATTAGCCCCCTGCCGGAAATAGGGTTAACGCATAAGAGGAAGCAAAATCCGTTTCCGGTGCGGAAAATTCGGTTTTCCGGAGGGGAAATCGGCCCCTTCCGTTCGGTTTCCTAATCTCGCTTCCGTCCTCCTCTCTCGAGTCCTTCTTATCAGTGGGTAACGGACCCGGGCGGAAGCGACAGCTGGATTTTGCTCTATATACCTTAACTTGTCTGCTAATGGTGGGGTTTGAGAAGAATCAAATATGAACTATTTTCTCAAATATGACTTTTTTGGTGCACTAGGCAAGATTGCTAGATCAGTTTAGATATCATTTTGAATCTATCACATTCCCTGTGAGACATCAGGGGACATAACTGTCAACTTTTCCACAATAATACCATTCCGTGTACTGGGCTTTTTAACGCTTCAATTTTTTTCAATCAATGCTTTAGACATCAACACAGGATACGATAAGGAACACACAACATAGGAAAAGACAAAATCCGGGACTTCCGAAACTCATGTCGTCTGTCAGTTGCTTGGCTTCACTGACTTTATCACAGCTGCGTTGCCTAGCAACACTGACCTGGAGCGGCGTTGGCGGTAGATAGACCCCCTGGGGCTGGGTCTGAAGTGGTTGCTAAAAGATGGCTGACGAGGAATCTCGTCGCAGGGGGCGGAGCCCTGCCCAACGGAACACACTCATCAGAGGGGGTCACTGTTACCGGGTGAAAACACCGTAACGGGGAGAGAACTGGTAGAGTTATTTTTATTTCATTGACTATACATATGTTTTTGTTCTTTTTTATTTTATCATTAGTATTCACATGAAGTTAGTGTTTTAGTCCAAAAACATGCAACTTGAGAACAATTATCATGAGATTTACCCCCGAGATGTTTGCTTTTTGTAGCTAAGTGATGTAGGAAAACAAACCTAAATATATGACATGGCAACTTCATAAAATACTTATGTTCAGGATTTAAGCATTAGTTCGTTTATTAATCAGGTAATACGTATTATTTTTGGGAGTTGAAATTTCAGCACCACTTTTTCAGCATGACTGAACAAAGACAGACTCGGAGTTTGATAGCTCCAACTTATTATTCATTCCTTCGGCAGCACGCTCAAAGAGCAAAAATGAAAATCGACTGTATGCAAGAGGGTTTCTAGCAGATCCTGGACTCATGGGTCTTGGATTATTACAATGATTGGGGGCGGTGGTGGATACAAGGGAGAGGTCTAAGGGACTCAAGCCCCTTCCCCAAATTTTTTAGTGTCTATAGTTAATGCATAGGCGGGGGCCGATCGGAGGCAATGGTGGGGAAGGCTCGAGCCCCCAGCACCACCCCCCTCCCCCCATGAAGTCCTGGATTTGGCACTGATTGGAGATGCCCAAATTAAACCAATAGCAGCAACCACCCTAATAAAAGGTGATAACATATTATGAAGTATGAGATAGTATTCTCGCCGGCCTTTTGAAGAGCACAAAACCAATTTAAAATCTTTTGAAATAAAGACAAATTCTAAGAATATCTTAGCACTACTTCATTGTTACATTGGGGGTATCGGGCACCTCCAAAGATACATGATGTATGTACATCCCTGTTGAAGGACATCACCTAGCAATAGGCAATCATTTATACACGTAATAATTCCATACCTAGAGAACAATGTAACAAAAACAGCCATGAAACTCACGCCGTCGCCCAGGGTAGGTGTCGCGAAAAAAACTACAAAGGTTTCAGTTCTGTTTCAGTTCTTGACAGGTGTTGAATAATACAGCCAATTGGGTGTATTTGATATATAATATATATTGGGTAAATAGTATGACGTTGCATATTCAATCAAACACTACACAAAACCTTCATTTCCAAGGTTCTATATTGTCTAATGAGCATGCGGGGCATCCATTAGCCGTCTTTTCTGGCCGATACCCGCACTGGGCGCTCTCGCTAGTTGAGTTCCGTGTCACGCCCCAGGGCACTATGGACGCCTCATCAGACGTCGAGGTCGCGGCGACGCGCGGTATTGCGTGTCGTCATTTGCACGTCCCTTGGGTCATCATGACATTGTGAGATAATTGTGCCAGCTGCTATCTCCTCGTACAGAAGCAGACTGGGTCGCCTGACCTACAGGGTAGTCGGAGCTGACCCCGTCCTGCTGCCTTTAACGCAGGGATGATGGATCCCGGGGCTTAGGGTGTGCTGTTGCACACCCTAAAAAAATTGAGGGTATGCAAATGTACCTTTTGCACATCCGGTTTTGGCTTGGTCCAGGGAGGCCCCCGCCGGATGGGCGTTAGTTAACTCGTCTTCATCTCTCCTAGACAGCTATTGAAAATGCAAAAGCACCATTTAAGTTATCCGTCAAGACCAGACAGTCGAATGTACCATATGACTCTCCTAAACAAATCCTACTACATCAATAAAAAAGCGTTTGGTTGATACTTGGCGACAGACGAACCAGCTGGCAGGTTCATCTCTTGCTGACGCATCTGCACTAGCGCTTTGGTCGGGGATTCGAGCGTCCTTTTTCGTAAAGGTGGTGACGTTTGTTAGTCGCATTTAGTTTATGCTAGTGACGTTTTATAACCTTTTCTGATCGCGCTTCTTGCTTCAAATCTTCATTAGTATTAATCCTAGAAGTCATGAACGTCCCTGATAGTTTTAAAGTGTTCCTAAGTTTCAGAAGTTGAGCCTAAGCCTTTTTATTCTCTCACTGCTTGGGCAGGATAAAACACGTTTTTTGTCTGTGTCCCAGCTCACGGCGTAAATTAGAATTTTGCTGAATTATTCATTGTTGATGTCCACATCCAAAAGCTAACTATGAGATCGGTAAGCGCTGGTCCCTGAGGAGTTGGCGTTCGCCTCTCAGCACTTTCCAGTCGCCGCATGAATCTACTCATCCTCTCTCTTGGTGCTTCCTGGTATTGTCTAAACGATTTGTCTTTTGCAGGTACGAATCATAACGAATTAATAAAGACCATGTAGTTTGATGCGTCGATTGGAAACGTCGTCAAGTCACCGCACTGAATATAATGCTGATCGCGAACATTGGAAGTGAGTCGACGAACAGCAAAACATCCCAGCTTACGGGCTCCTGTTCAGAGTTCAGGGAAGGAAACTGTCTACCCAGTGTTTTAATGTTATTTGTGTTTTTTAGTTGTTGGCAATTATGTAAACAATTATGTATCTTAGTTGATAGATTGCGCAGTGCTGAGCCGAGGAGTATGTTCATAGGTTGATAGGGAGTTCAATGGCCTGCTCCCTCGAATCTTAGATGCAGAATGGAACGAATACACTGCGAGTATGTATTCGGACACAGCCCTTAATACAATAGGTGAAAACATACATGCCTGGTCATACTGTGAGCTGTCGAGGTCTTGGCTCACACAATGACCAATAATTTATGTTTTAACCTGTTGTATTATGATGATTCTGATGAAGGTCTGTACCAGAATATATAATCTGGCTCAAAATGTGACCGATGATTTACGTTTTCACCTATTTTATTGCGATTCTGACGAAAGGCTGTGCCCGAATAAGCAAAGCAAAACGTAAGAATAGTGTATTTACTCCATTGTGCATCCAAGATTCGAAGATGCAGGCCATTAACACGCGCACTGGAGGGGGCTCGGAGGCCCCCCCACCTGTTTTTCCGAGGTGGCCAGAGAACCGCTTGTAGCCGAAAAACGAAACGTGGCCACATTTAACAGAATTTAATAGCGCGTCGATTGGTGAAGACTTTTGAAAATCGGCCGAAAATGTTTTGACTTATAGGCTTTCAAAGTCAGACCTGCATTTTGAGATCGCCGTAAACGCGCGGTCGGACCAGTTAGCTTGCATTGAAGACCGAGTGGTGACGTCATAACGTCATATAAGCGGGACTATATGTCAAGGTCACTTCACATGAAAGTCAAGGTCAAGGTCAAGGTCACAGGTCAAGGTCATATCTGCACTTTCAAGGTCACTGACCACTGCGCGTCCGGCCAAATGACGTTACCCCGTCTGACATATATTATGCTATGACGTTATCGGTAGGGTACCCCAATACAAAGGTCAAGGTCAAAGGTCAAGGTCAAAGGTCATTGGGAAAGGTCAATCCTCATTTTCCGCCAAACAGTGGCTACAGTGTTAGTCAAAGTATAAATAATAAGTAGTATACCATATGGTGACCTTAAAGGTCAATGACCTTGAATGACCTTGACCCAAAAGTTGTGGGGGAACCTCTTTGAAACCTCTTCTCTATGACTATGAACCTTGTACGTCTTTAGCTTATTCCCGCCATTTTCCTGCATAATCACAGCATTTACCAATCGATCCCAGCATGGTCAATATTTGACCTTTACGACCTGGTTTGACCTTGAAGATATTGACCTAGGTCAATGAAAATTAGTCATCATGTAGATCACTATAGCCCCCACCCACCTACCAAGTGGTGGCGTTTTTCTAACCCTCTTAGTTTCCGAAATCTTAGGGGGGCCTACCAGGCCCCCTCCAGTGCGCGTTAGTGCCAGACCCCCTCCAGTGCGGGTGTTAAACGTCTAACCAAATTATGTATCTTCACTAATGTTTTTGGGCTCCCCATAGAATTGGGCGCAGACATTGAAGCCATTTGCTGGCAAACAAAGGCGGGCCGAATAAGCTGTCCCCATGTATTTTAAGAAAGTCTTTAACTTCTTTTTTGGGCATTCCACCCCTCGGGGAGTGTCGTATCAAGGCCTTGGTCGTCGTATCTAATCACACAGAAAATGAGGGCGTTCTGTTCAATTTGGCCTGGATATTTAATCACTCGTGCGGATATTCGAGTGAGTATCCCAGACCAAATATAACAGCGACAATCAATACCTCCCGCATTACATTTGATTTTCCCTTTGTTGTCGAGAACTCGCGACTGCACGAGCTCGGGCGCAGGGGTCAAAGGTGACGCGCGCGCCCTGCTCTAGTAGCCGCAGGCAATAATCGCTGGCCAAGGAGTTGCAGCGCTCTGATTGGCTGAGCTGTGAACCATCCTTCTCAACTCCTAATGCATAGCGAGCGCAGCAGTGGCGGTGCTCACGTATTGAGGGACTCTGTCCGTGTGTGTATTAGAGTAAAGTGATTGGTTTAGATTGATTAACCTTTTTATAACTAGTACTCATAGTTTTCTGATTATTTATTGATCAGTGCCGATTAACACTGCCGGGCGGAAACTCTGTAATATTTTACGCCACTGCGAATTGTTTTTAGCTGGTACGACTTGGTACCTAATATACAGCGGAGGTATCAGGCATTCATCTGAAACGGACTAAGCCTGCTGCTTCAAGTATATACCTACAACTGCAAACATATCAGGGTGAGTTTTTTGTGATTGTCGAGTGTGTCATCTTGTTCATATTTTAGCCGACCAAAAAGCGGGAAGAAGTACATTTTCAACTTCCTGCTCACAAGAAACTGTTAACTCCCTAGATACAACATCTGGCCGGATGATAGCCTCTTGTCGCCCTCCCAATATACTGGTCACAAAACCTGCCGATTATTTTCCAATTTGGCCAAAAGTGGAAAATATTTCCATGATCCCGTGCCCCCGTTTCCTACGCATGTGAATTCTGGCACCGTGAGAACCCCAACGGAAAATGAGCGACTACCAGTGACGAGCATAGGCGCAGGAACTTTTTCTAAGTTGGTTCGGAATCGGCTCAAAGTTGGGAGGGGGGCACTGTCCCCCGTCCAAAAGTTGGGCAGCAGCCGTCTCCTGCCCTCCCCCCGTTCCTGCGCCTATGGTGACGAGCGGCGTTGACATACCGGAAGGCTGTGCACGTTTCTGACTAGTATACTGGACCTGCATCCGCCTGGTATCTTATACCACATCGTCGGTGTCAGGTCGGTCCCACTCGCACTGATGTAGCCAACTGACTGTAGATGGAAAACGGTATTGGGGCCTGGCCAATCCCACACTGGAAACGGATGGATCATGTTGTTCCATAATGGTAAAAAGCACCGTACCATCTGTATCGCGCAGGCACGTCGCCGCAGATTTTTCACTGGTGGGAGCAGTGGCGGATCTAGCCGGTCGATTTGGGGAGGGGGCAAACCAAAGTCGAAAAAACGTCACGCAGTGAACAATTGTGCTACAATGAATTTAGTTTGGGATATTTGAGGCGAAAAGCAAAAAAACGTCACGGGGTGAAAAATATGGGCTCAAGAAACTTCTTTCCAATCCAAGGGCCGATATTCACACTGAGCTTAACTGGTTCTGTTTGAAATTCAGAGTTGAAGCACCAAATCTTGCTTATAAACTAAAAAGGAGTCGGGGTAAAAAGGAGGTCGATTGCTTCGGGGGAGGGGAGCAAACACATAGTTTTGCCCCGAGCTTTTCTGTTTGGAGGGGAGTAAAAGCCCTTTTTTGCTCCCCTGGATCCGCCAACGGGAGTGGGGGCTGTACTCAGGCCTTGTGATAACTAGGGGTAAGGGGAAGTCATCCCTAGCTCCATGGCTGTCTCGGAGGGGTTCGAAAAGCAGCAAGCCAACGCCAAAATTGGAAACATTCACATAGGCCCATGCTGGCAAAGGGAATCAAAGGCGATTAAACCTAGTTTGGGTCCGAAAATTTGGAGGAGCAGACGTCTTCCTGTACACCAGTTGGGGTAAGAACGCGTCTCCCCCCCGCCCTCCCTCCCTTTTCGACAACCACCTTATCGTCTCCCCTCTCCATTGGGCTAAACATGGACAAAATGTAGTTTTCAACAATTGAAAATTAAAAGCGATTCTCTATAACTAACAAAATGATTACGCAAAACTGGGATGTTTAAAGATAAAAGTGCTCTAGAAGCGTCGGGAGCTGTTCCTCACTTTTTCTGCCTGGTGCAATTCCCAAAGCGATCATTTACGCTGAAATCGATAACAATGTTTATGTTCAGAACTTCTTGTAATCATTTTATGTGGTCATAGCCCCGCGCAACACAGCAATATGTAATCAGCGCTCACTGCTTCAAAACATGCACACATAAGGCGCCAATCCTGCCCCGCACTGAGACACCTACAGCGGCACCTTGAAGAGCACACAAATGGAGATGGGGCATCAGCACATGAATCTGAAGGATAGCTTGAACTGAGACCACATTTCCAGTAATTTTGTTTGAAAAAAATCGTAAGTGTAATCGGCTCAGCGTGACAAGTCGTGTTCAGGAAAAGACCGGTCAACTTCCCGCACTTTTGCCTGGATTTTGGAACACCCTCCGAGGTTTCTCGCGGACTCGCGGTGCAAAGATCAGCTCAGGAGTACACACAACGCTCAGATGTTTAGCAGAAGGACGGAAATGTCTAACCTGTTTTTGTTTGCACTGGTACAAGCTGTGGGCGTACAACACGACGGCTTCCACGATCTCGAAGAATGTGAGAAGCGACGCACCCAGCATGAGTCCCAGCGCCCCTCCCAAGTCACACAACAGCGGTATGATGGGATACGCCAACGACTCCTGCACATTTTCGTAGTATAGGTCCTGACGAAGGATAAGGTCAGTAATTCTCGGCACGCAAGTTTTAACTGCACTTATAACAAATTCAGGCAGACGAAGACGATGAAACAGCAACGTTTTGTTAGCCATCTGAGAGCTCATCACCGTTGTCATTACTGAAATTGCTCCACCGCTTCTAAGTGCATTGTGTATAGTCCGTTTAATCCAAGAAAAGCCTTTAAATGCTTAGATGTCAGATTTTCCTGCTGGAGTTCTGCTTTAACTTCCCTCAACTGTACTAAGACTTGAAAATTATATAATGAGAACAATCCGCGTGCATTTTTGACTCCTTAGATTTCGGACGATTATTTTTCTTAGATTAAATGAACTATAGTCAGACTTACTTTGCTTGTGGAACTGTCTTCGCTGAGTTTCATTACCTGCAGCTCAATTTACGAAATCATTTCGTTTTCGTAAAAACGGTTATCCGGGTAATTTTCATGATCATTTCTTTCCTTGTTATTTGTTTCACAAAGTGAATTAACAAATGGCTTTTGCAGTAGTACTGATATCCGGCGCCGAGTCTTAATCACTGATCATAGCTTTGTATAATTCATAACAGCTATCGGCTGCACCCGTCAAAGGATCCGTGAAAGCCACACTAGTCAAGTACTAAATCCACTTATCAAGTATGTATTGAGTAATCACTTTCCCCAGGGGGGAACCCCTGAATATGAGCTGGCATGAGTTTGCAGTAACCCTGATATCATAAAACTGTGAAGTGGATACACAAGTGCAACCAAGAGTGCACCGCCCACACGCTGCCAAAACAAAGCACTGATAACTTGGGTGGGATTAAAGATGTCACGGATTAGATGGATTCGTTAGATGGAAACGTTTATATAAAAAAACAGAGATAATTTTCCGTTGTGGGGTGCTTCGTTATTCGGTCGGCGCTGGGTGCACATGCCTTCTGGCGCCATCAATGTCTCGAAACCAGGGTTAACGACAGTACCTAAAATACGCAGAAACCTTATTTTGCCTTAATTCAAGCCTCAGCCTTGCTAAAACTAACCAGTCATGAAAATGTTCACTCGAAGCCCTAACTCACCTGGTAAAAAACCCTCAATCTGGCCCTGAAATCGTTGACCTCTCCAGTTTCTGCGAACAGCAAGTACTCGAACTCGTGACACTTTCGGTCACAAGTACAGTTGTCTTGCGCCGTCCACCCACCACTATGCAGCATATACTTCTTCCATTGCAAAGCGCTCTGGTAATCTTCTGCGGTGTTGCAAACTTTGGCATCTTGCAACCCTGAAAAGTGCAAGATCATTTCATGAATGGTCGTAATACTGCGGCTGCAAGGTTCAGCCAGAGGCTGAGTATTAAATACAATTCCCAGAGATAAATAGGTAGGTACTACCGAAGAAAGATGCTACCAATCATACATTCCATCTGCTTTCCGAGCAGTTACCCTATTTCAATGGTCGATAATTTTGTAAATGGAGCTGACCAGCCGGCAAAAGACCCAAGCTTCTGTTTGATCTCGGATACTCTGTTGTCCTGCAGTCAACAAGTTGTAAAAGCGTTCGACAGCGGTGTCGGCTCTCACTGTTCCAGCGCCTCAGAAACGGCTGTAGGGCCTTTGAGACGGTGCTGTGGTCATAGGCGGATCCAGGATTGCCGATCGGGGGGGCACCTTCCGGGGGGCGCCATCCGGACCAGGGGACGCCACTTATGATCGGCAAAAGCTATCAGGTGGGCGCCAAATCCTGTCGGTGGGCGCCGACTTTCGCATCCTTGGGGGGGTGGGAAGTGACATTTCAGGGGGTGCCATAGACCTTTCAGGGGGGCGCTGAGGGTCGATCGGGGGGGCACATGCCCCCCCTTGCCCCTCCTGGATCCGCCTATGGCTGTGGTAGGCAGACCTAGAAACAGGGGGCCCAGGGAGGCCATGGCCCCTTCAATATTAAACATTATTAGCCGTTAACGCTATGGCGTTGACTGAGAAGAAACAACGTGAAAATATACTTTACCCTCCATCTCAATTTTCCAGACGTTCCGACGTCTACGCTGTGATCCGTGCGTGCAAGTATTTTTTACGTCATAGCACTCGTGCAGTTAGCTCAAACGGTTTTTTTCGACTGTATTTTAGTCGTATGGTTCTTTGTGTTCCATACTGAAAGAGTATCTTCCTAAACATGAATTGCCCTAGTATTAACCACTTAGTGCATAGTTGAGTTATAAGCAAACACAAAATCCTCAGCATCGGATGCACAAATTACTTTTGAGTGAGACTCACTATACTGCTATTAAGACCAACACAGGACAACGCAACACAATACAATGTTTTAATCCCACCACTATCGCTTGCGTAATCGGACTCAGAACAGCCGAGCTGTCGCGCCACACACCGACCTGGGGTGTGCGTCATGAAGGGAAGCAGACAGCCCACGCTGCGGTACAGGATGTGGTTGAAACAGTCGGCCTCGCAGCCGATGTGGGAGTACCCGTCCGTCTCCGCTCGGCAAAAGTACGCCCGACTCGGGATCGCCTTAAACTGGGGAGATTGTTACCCTTGTTAGCCGAGAGTGGTCGATGTCTAGTTATGGTGAAGGGACGTTAGGGTTTGGGCTCGAATCGGGTAAGAAGATTCTTTTGCCGGCCCTTTGCCACTATCGTGGGTGTTTTTTAAACTGACTTCCTCGCCACTTAGGAGATCTGGCAGACGGAAAATACATGAAATCACGCGAGAACATTCAGAATTTTACAGCGGTCACACGTGAGCAAGTGCAGCTCTGATCCTTTACGGGAGCTGAAAAAACGGTCAAAGGCATGGAAGCATACGGTTTTCGCAGATCAGTCCTCAGTATGCGGGAATAACACCCCTCGCCTGTGTAAGATCCTTGCCTGTTCGAGCTTCAACGCTGCGAAGTATTGATTTTCTCCGCGTCCCGTTTTGACAGCCTGAGCCAGAGCCTCAACAGGTCGCTGTTATCTGACGTTTCCACGACAAGCACGCGTGGAGCCTCACGGCCGTACTTCCACTTAGGATTTACCACCCTGACAATGGCCCCAGCATTGATCTAACAGCGAAAGCCTTACGCCGGACATCCATCGAATTACTTCCAGTTGATTGGCCAGAAGTGTCAGCGTGGACTCTTACACAAAAGGAGATTACGCAGTAATCGTCCAACTTAGTGTCGTGGCTGAAGCTCTGAATTGACAGTAGGTACATCGCCAGTGGCGGATACAAGGGGAGCTAAGAGGGGGAGCTCAAGTCCCCTGAAATGTCAGTGTTTATGGTATAGCTGTATAGCCAGAGGCAGTTCCGAGGCAATGGGGAGGAAGGCTCGAGCCCCTATCCCCCCCAAATGAGGTCATGGTTACACCACCGTAAATGGGTCATGTGGTGCGATGGCAGAATCTGTCAGAGCATTGCAGTTGTTTTAGGAACTGGTAGCGTGCCCAAAATATTTCTGTGGTATTTAAGGCAGCAAACTTATCGCTGACGGCTGCCAAGATTGACACATAAAGGTCCTGCATTTGATTTTTCTCGGTGGGCAAATAAGAGCCCGTGTAATCACACCTATACATTTTACTTCGAACCGACATTTGCTTTAGTGACACCAAAACATGTCTTATACAGGTATCTGTGCCTATTCATCTGTCCATGAGAAACCAGACCACATTGCTCTGAGATAGCTGTGTTCTGGAAGTTTCCCGCGGAGGGTAACAACAGTGGGCGAACTGTTTGTACAAATACCAAAAACTTCCTATGTTTAAGTAGTATTAGGTAGGCGGGGTCATGCAGTAATGCCCCGCTGACTTCGCTCCTTCCTTGAGCCGTGACTCACCTCTTTGAGGACCATACGAACGTCACGCCCGTGACCCTGTGTGATGGAGCTGCCGTGAGTGCGGACCATCAGTCGCGGGTCATCCTCTGGGTCATGCACCAGCACGCGAAACCCTACCAGAGCAGTGACGCCATCAGTTACAAGACTCTGCCAGAGGAGCGACACCATTAGTCATAAAACTCTGCCAGGAGGGTGGCACCATCAGTCACAAAACTCTGCCAGGAGGGTGGCGGCACCATCAGTCACAAAATTCTGCCAGAGGAACGGCGCCATTAGTCATAAAACTGCCAGAGGTCACCATCAGTCACAAAACTCGCCAGGAGGGTGGCCACCATCAGTCACAAAATTCTGCCAGAGGAACGGCGCCATCAGTCATAAAACTCTGCCAGGAGGGGGTGGCACCATCAGTCACAAAATTCTGCCAGAGGAACGGCGCCATCAGTCATAAAACTCTGCCAGGAGGGTGGCGGCACCATCAGTCACAAAACTCTGCCAGAGGAACGGCGCCATTAGTCATAAAACCCTGCCAGGAGGGTGGCACCATCAGTCACAAAACCTGCCAGGAGGGTGGCGGCACCATCAGTCACAAAACTGCCAGAGGAACGGCGCCATTAGTCATAAAACCTGCCAGGAGGGTGGCACCATCAGTCACAAACCTCTGCCAGAGGGTGGCGGCACCATCAGTCACAAAATTCTGCCAGAGGAACGGCGCCATCAGTCATAAAACCTGTTAAAAGAGAGGACTATCAGTCGCTGAACCCTGCCAATTGGGCGGCACCATCAATCATAAAACCTGCCAAAGGGGCGGCACCATCGTTCATAAAACTGTGCCAGAGAGCGACGCCATCATTCAAGTATCATCCTCCGGGCCTACAACAGCACACAGAGCACTGCCGAAGGACCCGGCGGTGGTAGACTCGAAGTCACGTTCGCTTAATCGCGCACAATGACATCTTGCCATCGACTTCATCCTTTGCCAAAGGCAATGAAGAGATGTTTCCACTTCCAAACAAAATGCGACGATATTCCAAACGGAGGCAATAGATTCAGTTCTTTCAGAGATAGAGAAATATATCATTTGGCGTATTTATGGAATGATGAATAGCACAGGAAGCCAGAGCATTAAATGACACTTGAAATGCCACATGGCCATTACCTTCTTCGTTGGAGAATTTGGGTTGGGGGTCGTCCAGTACCAGATAGAGATGGTTGAAGTGGCCGCTAGTCTTGACAGGTGCATCTGTGAAAAAGACTCAAAATTAAGTTTCCGCATTAAAAAATTGTTTGGGGTTAGCTATCAGTCGTGGACTAACGACAATTTATTCTAATATTTAATAACCTTCACACGCTGCGGAATTTCATACGTATGATGTAATTGCTTCAAGAAAATAAATGGCAAATTGCGTTATATTTACGGGATGAGTCACCCTGATGCCAAACCTGCGCCCCGGACGTGTCCTCGCTCAAACCAAAACACCCGGGAAAGTCTCAAAGTACAAAGGCTTTTACCAAAAGCGTCGGGCATGTCCATCAGCTCTACAGCCATCTGTACCGTCACTCCCGTGAATTCATTACGACTATGCAGGGCGGGCAGACAGCGTGTGCGGGGTGGGATTGCGGCAGCGGTGTTTTGAGAGTGGCGGTCTGTACTGTTTGCTTCAACAACACGTCCACTCGGTAATGTAATGGGGATGGCGAGTAAGAGCCACGAGGGGCAATACCTCAGGCAGTGATGGTGGAGGATCAGGACCTGAGGGCAAGACGTGGCAACACTTAGCCCATTTCTCTCCTGTCAATATAATAGTATTAATACTGACTTTTTTCATTTCATCAGGGCACAATTTCTGTCCCTCCCACTTCCCTTGATGGCGTCGGCCATGTCATCAGATCAGCAGATATATGGTGAGGGGTCACACCTGATGGCTTCTGGATCCTGGGCTTCAGTTCGGGAGGAGGGATGAAATTGTGGAAAACCACAGAGGGATAGATCACTACATGATGGTTTATTCCATGCTGAATAGTTTCGTTTTTACGTTGCCTAGGTGAGTTTACCGTTTACACCTTAGCAACAACTCTTCACAGTTTTTAGCCTATATTTGATGTTTATACGAACTGTTTGGGGAAAGGGTCAAATAGTTTTTTTCTCAGCATTAAGCGCGGCGATACCCATTTGGCTCTTTGGATCCATCTGAACAATGTATTCCGGTTTTGTCGGCCTGATTAATCAGTCGGAATATTCGGCCTGATTAATCACTTTCGAAAAATCCGGAGCCAGGTCGCAATTTTTTCAGAAGTTCAGCCCGACCGGCTTACTTTTTATTGTCATCTCTTATCATATCAAGGGCATCGTCACAGATTTTCGAGTGCAGGAAAGGTGTGCTGAAGGGGTAGGCCTAGCGATGGAAATCTATGTCCGATTTCCTCATGTAAATTGGGACAGGAACGAATGGCGCTTTTACCATAAACATATAAGTTTCAGCGCTGGTAAAAATGTGAGGGACCAGTCAGTGTTCAACCTGCTGCTGACTAGAAACTTACCAGACCACAACAGGACTTGACCATTGCTACCTTTCACACGTACATACCTTCTGGCTGTAAAACTTCCGGAATATTCTAATTTGACAGAAATCAGAAATATTGGATGAAAAGAAGAGGGGCCAGGGCCTCCTGGCCCCCTTTTCTGAGGTGCATGCTATTAAACAAACCTGCCGTCGAGAGGAACAGGTAAATAAAATGTATCCCCTTATTTTCGGCTTTTTTAGTGTAAACATAGTTATTTTGATCTGTATTTTCCAAACCCAGTTGAAGACGCCCGCTGCCACTTTTTGAGAGCGGCGGTCCAGCTCTCTGTTGGCCCCCTGGGTGATACTTCTGCATTTTGAGGTGTTGTGAAAGGAATTTTATATATCATGATCTTTCAGGATGAAATAATGTTCTATTCATATCTAAGCGTGCATGTGGTGTGTTGGGATTTTAGGGCACTTTCAGCGATTTGGGCGTATTTGCCCGATATTCACTATTCACGATTCATATAAAGTGTTTCACTAAGGGCTGTATGCTCAAATTATATGCGCTATATGTAGGTCGCATGTATTACGTCAACTCTACGATATTATTTTGTGTGCCGTCCCAACATGAGCATTAGAGGGTTGATCACCTCTGCTCTTTCTACACCTAATTAATTTCCTGTGCTGGACAGTAACAAACAGGGGCCAAAAAGTGCTCAGTGTGTCACCATTGTAAATGCCAAATCATAAATGTGTCACCAGCCCACGCTGCAAAATGTGGCACGTTTTGCCTTAGTAGGATACCAATGGACACTCTTCGACCATTCTAGTGCTTGAAAGACATTGCGAAGTCAGGTTGTAGTTGCCAGTTTCGGTGATTTGTTCGAGCATTTGTCTAGAGGAAATATGTCAAATAGTTTTTGTCACCTTGCCTGTTTTGGGTTATCACCATTTTGAATGCCAAAATGGTAGGTTTTTCGGCCCCTGGCAACAAACATTGACCATTTTGAAATCTTTGAAGAGACAAAACAACCAGAACCATGAAAATTGTATAGGTACTACAAGCATATATTAGTCTTAGACAAAAGAATATTCCACGATATAGTTTTGCATGTTTGCAATAGATTATACATATATATCCGCCTGTTTCCCAATGTGACTCTCTGAAGACTTTTAAAAAAATGCGGTAGTGTTGTGTTTTATTTGGCAAATCGGCCTCCGCAGACAACACGCCAAAGAACTATAGAGAAGCCTAGCAACGATGCCGACTCTACTTTGATTTTTCTCAGAAGCTTGCAGTTCAATGACCGAGCGCTCCATGTCGTCCAAATCATAAGCACTGTCCAAATATCGTAGCTTGGAAGCCGTCACATCTGGGGGGTGCCTTCAGCTCCCCAACAGCTCTAAATCCTGGTATGGCGCACCCGGTTCTGGTGACGTCAGCGTCATTAAGAGCGATACAGGGTGCTTGAGTGGTGGACGTTGGTGTAGTACCGACACTGGGGGACCTCTGAGTCATCAGGTCACGAGACCGACACGATAACACCGCACTTGTCTGACAAAGGACGTGCGACTTTGTGGCTTTATGCGCATCCGCTTTCCTGACGTGTGTACACGGACGGGAATCTAGGCTTGTACTGATTATGACATCCGACTCTTGCCAGTGGATGCTGGTCTTAAAGTTGACGTGATTCTCATAACAATGAATGTTTTCTGGAGCAGTTTCTTCGATTATATTGCCATCCGTTGAAAACATTCTTGCATTAATATGATTTTAAATTTAAGGTAAAAACAAAATCAAGACTTTCCAGCTTTGCGGAATCCCGAAAAATCAATTACATAGCGCTTACAATATCCTCTGTGGTTCTGCTACCAAAAATGATTGTTTGTCGCTGGGTGTTTGACTAAAAAATATTTAGTTCAGGACCGCCCAAATTTATAGATAGCCGGAAAAACAAGTCCATTAATAATAAAAATGTAACACGCAACCAGGGTCAGCTCGACAAGTCCATTGGGCTAATTCTTATCTTTCACATTGCTCCCCAAATAAGAGCTGAGGTTTTGATAACTGTAAACGAAGGATGGAAATTAGGTCGTGGCGTAGGTTTTTGGAAAATGACACGGGTGCCCATATTAAAAATACCGATAGTAACCATCACATCCAAGGAAAACTACGGTTTAGATGACGATTAAAACCACTTTCTTGGACAGGATAAGGCGAATCGTCTTTGATGTTTGTGAGGTGAGAAGTAAATACTGAAGGCATGTTTAAATTTCAGTGGTATTTTAGAACCTGGTTGGGGATACTCAAACACTGCGGGGCACGAAGGAAATTAAAATTCACACCCATGCCATAAACATTGTCATGATTTGCTTAACAGACATACTTGGACTATTCAGCCGTAGATACGGCCAGAGCCAGGACATCGTCTGTGGCAGCAGCCTCTAGAACACCTCCGAGTCAGTCGGTTGACCTTTTCCACCTTTGGACAGGCACATGCGGCATTCAGTTCTACTGCTTTCAGGAAAGCCTGGCGGCGCTCATCTCACTTGTGCGGTAGGTTTGGCAGATTCCCATCTCCGTCACGATTTCAGTCCAGCGACCCGCCTTCTCACAGGTGACGTTTCTCCCGAAGTAACACTGGCGACACACACATGACCTTCGTGACGTTTCTCCCGAAGTAACACTGGGACACAAGCCGTATGTTCTCGAAGTAACACTGGCGACACACAGTGACCTTCGTCATGTTTCTCTCGGAGTAACACTGGCGACACACACATGACCTTCGTGACGTTTCTCTCAGAGTAACACTGGCGACACACACGTGACCTTCGTGATGTTTCTCCCGAAGTAACACTGGGGACACACACGTGACCTTCGTGACGTTTCTCTCGAATTAACACTGCCGACACACACATGACGCTCGTGATGTTTCTCCCGAAGTAACACTGGGGACACACACGTGACCTTCGTGACGTTTCTCCCGAAGTAACACTGGCGACACACACACGTGACCTTCGTGACGTTTCTCTCGGAGTAACACTGGCGACACACACGTGACCTTCGTGATGTTTCTCCCGAAGTAACACTGGGGACACACACGTGACCTTCGTGACGTTTCTCCCGAAGTAACACTGGCGACACACACACGTGACCTTCGTGACGTTTCTCTCAGAGTAACACTGGCGACACACACGTGACCTTCGTGACGTTTCTATCGAATTAACACTACCGACACACGCATGACGCTCGTGATGTTTCTCCCGGAGTAACACTGGGGACACACACGTGACCTTCGTCATGTTTCTCTGAGAGTAACACTGGTGACACACACACGTGACCTTCGTGATGTTTCTCTCGGAGTAACACTGGCGACACACACGTGACCCTCGTGATGTTTCTCTTGGTGTAACACTGGGGACACACACGTGACCTTCGTGATGTTTCTCCCGGAGTAACACTGGGGACACACACGTGACCTTCGTCATGTTTTTCTGAGAGTAACACTGGCGACACACACACGTGACCTTCGTGATGTTTCTCTCGGAGTAACACTGGCGACACACACGTGACCCTCGTGATGTTTCTCTTAGTGTAACACTGGGGACACACACGTGACCTTCGTGATGTTTCTCCCGAAGTAACACTGGCGACACACACGTTACCTTCGTGATGTTTCTCCCGAAGTAACACTGGGGACACACACATGACCTTCGTGACGTTTCTCTCGAATTAACACTGCCGACACACACATACGCTCGTGATGTTTCTCCCGAAGTAACACTGGGGACACACACGTGACCTTCGTGACGTTTCTCCCGAAGTAACACTGGCGACACACACACGTGACCTTCGTGACGTTTCTCTCAGAGTAACACTGGCGACACACACGTGACCTTCGTGACGTTTCTATCGAATTAACACTGCCGACACACGCATGACGCTCGTGATGTTTCTCCCGGAGTAACACTGGGGACACACACGTGACCTTCGTCATGTTTCTCTGAGAGTAACACTGGCGACACACACACGTGACCTTCGTGATGTTTCTCCGAGTAACACTGCACCCACACGTGACCTTCGTGATGTTTCTCTTGGTGTAACACTGGGGACACACACGTGACCTTCGTCATGTTTCTCCCGAAGTAACACTGGCGACACACACTTGACCTTCATGATGTTTCTCTCGGTGTAACACTGGGGACACACACGTGACGTTCGTGACGTTTCTCCCGAAGTAACACTGGCGACACACACATAACCTTCGTGATGTTTCTCCCGAAGTAACACTTGGGACACACACACGTGGTCTTTGAGATTTTCTCCCGAATCATCACTGGGGACACACATATGACCTTCGTGATGCATCTCCCAAAGTAACACTGGGGACACACACGTGACCTTTTGATGTTTCTCCCGGAGTAACAATAAGGAGAACATGTCAAATATATAGCTTTCTCCCGAATTAACACTGCAGGAGCAGACAAGAAGCTTTTCGGGACTTCACTAGGGGTAGCAGATCCAGACGGTAGGTAAATCTAGACACTGGCAAAAGCGCAGTGAAAGCTTCTGCAGAAAGACAGCACCATAGTATGGCAGCGATATCGAATCAAACAGTCATTTTCACAACCTTGGAGCTGGTGCCTGTCGTAAATCCTTTAGTGCATTTTTAGATCAGCTTCTGACAAGTAACACATAGTTGACTATTGCAGGGAGTCCTGGGAAGCACCGAAATTGATCACCTATTGGCGTGAAACATGACTCGCATGAAATACTGTCCCTGCAATGAAAGCTAAGCCCGTATTACGGAAACAACCGGGATCGATGTATGAAATCTTCAAACAGACATGTTCTTTTGTATCCGGCAGCTAAACTACATCATGGTCTTTTATTCTCTGTTTATCTGCTCTCTCTCTCTCTCTCTCTCTCGCTCTCTCTCTCTCTCTCTCTCTCTCTCTCTCTCTCTCTCTCTCTCACCTCTTTCTTCAGAGCTGAGAAGTTGTGTGATGTGAGACGCCACACGTCGGCTGAGTCCAACACGGCGCCATTCAAAGGTCTGCCCTATCGCTTCAGCAACTCTGAAAAACAACTCAGGTTATAGCGTTAGTCAAGGCCCAGAAAACCCAAGCGAAATCCAATCCACACACAGATTTGAATTAAAACCCGTTTATTTGACAAAGTTCCGCCATCACAGGGATTTTTCACCTGTCACGTCATTTAAGTAAAACATTCGCGTTCATCTAAGAGGAGGGAACTACAATCTCCCCTGTAGGATCATACGACTGAATTTACAAATACAGGGATCCAAATCTACTTCTATCCGGATCCGAAACTGTCCAGATTCGTTGGCCAATCCAGTGCAATCCACCATTGGTTGAGGGATCTATTCTGACATCCAGTACAGTACCCGCTGTCCCAGATCATCGTAACAGCTATCGTAACCATGCTGTTGAGGCGTCTGGTTGCCGAACTTGGCGCTCAATTACGTCCATCTGACGCCTACACTTAAGCAACACAACGTAATGATATGATGCATCAGTCGGAATGTACAGGGTAATAGAATAGACGTGTCACTCGATGAATCTTAATTTTAGGGTAGTACTATTTATAATGTTTCTGGAGAAGTCAGTGATTTTTCAGTTGTGTTTTATATTTTATATATTTATATTTATATATTTGACATACACAGCATCTCCACTATCCATGTGGCTATTCTGACGCCGGTCGTATGAAGATGAGGGACATGTAAATGACAAACTTAAGCAAAAACACACTGTAGGATAAGGATAAGGATAGGATGGTTGATGGGGAAGGACAAGGATTATCCACGGGGAGGGTCACCACAGGCGCCGCGCTCAACCCATGGAGTTTATCTTTTGTGCAGCAATCACAGTTGTTTAGTTGGTACCTAACTCAAGGACGACCTTAGTGGGGCTTTGCCGATGCAATTTCAACTTTCAAACATGTTGTTGGCTCGCAGAGATAAATTATTTACTGAAAGAAGCTGAGCGATTACGTAGGCGGGCCATCTAACACAAAAATAAGAACTGAGTCAGCTGGCATTTGACTCGCCCAATTGAGTCAGGAAGCCAGCTTAATTTGCCTAATAAGCCTAATAAGCCAGGAAGCCTAATAAGCCAGGATAGCCAGAAATCCTAATATGTCAACCTTGAGCCACCAACAAGCCTATAACTCTATACCTATTCATATCTAAGGCAGCCACGAGCTTGGCGGGTCCTAGACCATTACCCTGCACGAGCCGACATTCATTATCAAGTATTTGCGCGACATCCCCTCCACGGCTTTTTTGGCTCCTCAGTAAAGAACGTGACACGTCGCCAAGCCATTCATACCGTAATGATCTCCTGGATGATCATTGTGCTCAATGCGGGAAAGACGGTCTTTGACATTCGGGCGGCGTAGGAGATCGGAGGCATTATGTCCGCCACCTCTAACCATCAGTTACTGCCGGAATACCATGTATCTTGAGTAGTTATGTGTGCCAAAATGTGAGGTGCTTATTGTGCCTGCTAGCAGGGGCCAGGGTAGATAGATAATACGGCACAATTAGATGAAAATAAAATGAGAATAACACCAACTCGACACAGTGGCAGCTACGGAAACTGCCTTTTTCGGCCGGGCTCATGCCCCAAGCGGTGGTCGTCCTGTCACCTACTCAGTGGCGGATACAAGGGGGGCTGGAGGGGATCAAGCTCCCCTCCGAACTTTTTGAGTACCTATAGCTAATGCATAGGTGGAGGCTGATCCGAGGCGATGGTGGGTGGGGCTCGAGCCAAATGAAGTCCTGAACACGCCACTGCATCAACTTCATGTTTGTGATGTGTGTGCCCTTGTGAAATTACGCATGCACGCGTATTTGTGCCCAGCGGGAGAGCAGTGAGAGCGAAGGCAGAGCGTGTCAAAGAGAGGCACCTCGACTGCAGTCGGATAGCGACTTTTACGGTAATCCCAGTACCTAATTTTGACCGTTTCTTTCCATGCGGCGATCAATGAATGTCATGGGGCTGAGATTGTAGATCTAGACTCAGTTGGAAGCCGCAAATACCTGGCTTATATGCGGAAGCGGTGCATGACTTACAGCCGGCGACACTGGCGGACGCAGAGGGGGGGCAAGGGGCCATTCCCCCAAATAGCGAAAAATTTTGATAGATGTTCTTTAAAAAACACTATGTTTTACGATATCTCCGGAGTTGCCCCCTCAAACGGCGCTTCTGCGTCTGCCCCTGGCTGGCGGTGCAATGTTATAAGAAAAATAAGCCCGTGTTCAGCACCATTCACCGAATTCGATTCCGATCAACGCATCGAATTCAACGTTGGTCCTGAATCACTCAGCCCCACTTCTTACGCGGCCCACATCAGCCATATTATTTACCGATTCGCGTGAGAGCGGTATCAACGCCCACCACTCACGAGCAGTGTGACGTCGCCGTCAGTTCGTCGCCGTCCAGCATCTGGTGATCGGTGCAATTGTGTCCGGGGAAGACAGAGTTGAGCAGCTGACGTACCCTGGTCAGGTTGTACCAGTTCTTGTTGCAGACCGTTACCGCTGGAAACTGCAGGTGGGGGGGGACTCGGTTAGCGCCGCGGACTTGTCCTGGATCGAGTCCGATTCATTGTCCGTTCCAGTTGTTCTGTCATTTGTTTACATTGTTTTGGGTGTTGTTTTAGTCTTTGTGACAAGTACATTCATCGGCGACGACTGAACATGCCTATGAATTTCTTTATTTGGCTGCTCCCACTGCAACTGAGAAATTTACCAATTAAAGAACCTCAAATTGTTTCGAGTCAATTTTGACAGTGTTGCTGGAGTTGATGGGGGAATGAAAAACGTTTCATGCCATAGCTGACCAGATGGGCTGCAAATGCCATACATGCACCATGCTTAGGTATTAGGGGTTGGTTTAGTTCGGTGTTGACAGTTTATGTGTATCATTTTGAAGAACATCCGCAAGCCCGGTCCCCATTTCCAGACCATCTGGCAACATGTGCGAGGCCTCCTAGATGTTGTTAAGAAAAAAATTCAGATCTGATCCAGTTCAAATCCCAATTTCCCCAACAAACCTAGCCCAATCGTTTTGCGCGAAATGATTGTCGATCCAAATCCAATCCGTGTCCAGAAAAAGATTAAGTAGACAGAAATCTGAATTAGAATCAAAATCCGAATCTGCTCAGCATCCGCAGCGTATCCGATCCGACCTGCCGATGGATTATATTGAACTGGGTATCCATTCAGGCATTGTATCCGTCGCTCACACCAGTTTCCAGAGGTGGGCGGAAATG
This sequence comes from Lepas anatifera, assembly GCA_034440635.1. NCBI lineage: Eukaryota > Metazoa > Arthropoda > Thecostraca > Lepadidae > Lepas > Lepas anatifera. The sequence goes on along the minus strand of JAOTON010000102.1, from coordinate 1,518,744 downwards.
GGCGCGCTGGAAATTCCAGACTCTTTTCCGCGGACTGCGCTGGGCCCGCAGCCTACCCGACAGCGAGGGGAATCCCTCCGCTCATTTTCAGTAAATGATCATGCCCCAGAGGGCAGCCGCAAGCTGATGAAACTCGGGCTTTCCAAGGTTGGCACCGGCTGGCTCGGTTAGGTAATCCGTACATAAACAGAGTTACGGCATCCGATCCTCAGTTGCTGCACCGCCGCTACATCGCAGGCTCCAGTGTTGCTGTTTACAGAGGTTAGTCTCATGATGGAAGCTGTGACTCGGACGCCCTCAAAACTACTGCTGCTTCTGCTAGTTTGCCTTCACGCAGCCGCAATCACCCATGCTTACCGGCCACAAATCAGCCTTTTCCAGCTACCAACACAAGGCGGGATACCTAGCAAACTGAGCCAAGAATACAGCAAGGCAACCAGGCCGAGTAGAAACGGTTGCGGCTGTCCGCCGGGTTTCATCCCTTGTGCAGGCCAGTGCTACCAGCGCTTCAACACCAAAGCCAGCTATTCCAAGTCACGTGACTTCTGCCGGCAGCTTCATCCGGCTGCGCGACTTGCTGTACCGCGATCGCCGCACGAAAACCTCTGCGTGGCAGGGCTAGCGGCAGGAAGCTCCATCTGGCTGGGTGTCAATGATCTGAAGCAGAAGGGCTTGTTTGTCGGAGAAGACGGCAAAGGACCGATTAGCACCACGTCCTTCGAGCCTGAGTGGAAGAACGGAGATCCATCCAACAGGTTCTCTGCAAGTCGATGCGTGGAGATCGACACCGATTACCGTTTCGGGGTGTGGAACGATCGCCCGTGTAAAAATGAATACAATGTAGCGATGTGCCAGCTCTAAGTCGGATGCGACCTCGTGTCATATTCGTATTTAGTTTGTTTCGCTTTTGGTGTTTGGGCACTGTTTCGTGCAGTCCCTGTCCTACCTTATTGTGTTTTCATTTTCGTTGTTTAATTCTCATAGCATACATGTTGCACAGCTTACACCGCCTGACGGCAGTACTGCACATGAATCGGCGACCGCGCCTACCGACTCCGATGACAGGCCTGATGTTATCGTCCGGTTTGTGAACTGCGCGTGGTTGCGGAGTTGGCATTATGTATGGCTCGGTGAGTCATTGCTGGGCCGGGGCGTCACTGAGGCCGTGAGGCTGTCTCATTAGAAGCGACGCCTTCTAATCAGCTGAGTACCAGCCAGCACGCCACCCACGCTCACACTGCTGAACGCAACGGGCACCTTGAATCGGGGACACGCTTCTGCTGCTTTTGGTGTCGTTCCGTCTTGAAGATGTTGCCATGCGATGTGATCTATGATGAGTGAGTTGGTTTGAATATGCTCAAACAGTCGTTTTGTAAATAAAAGGATAATTGGGTGTAACGGCTGCGCTAACAGATTCTTCTGCCCTACACAGATGACATGTAGCAAGTAGCTCCTCGTCCGGGGATTTTCTGTTTCACTCTAGCCCTCGGCAGCGTCGGGTGCCAGGGTGATTTGCTCCGGGGTTTCCCCTCCCCGCGCCCTCAACCTGGAAGGTTCATAAGCCTGAGACGCAGCCTTTAAAGAAAAAGTGTACGCTGCTGGTTGTTACCCTACGTTTTGTTTTTACCTCTCATATACACCATTGCTAGTTGTCTCAAAGCACAACAGAGGCTGCAGGCAGGAGATTGAGGGTCTCGGTTGTTGTATCACAAACTCAATTGCGGCAGATGATTTCAGTGACTGTTTAATCTTCCGGTGCTTTAAGGAGTTGGGTAAAATATAGCAAAGCTTCAGAGCCAGTTGCATACGTTGCCAGATCCAGAATTTGCATGGGGTGCACCAATCGGACCAGAGGGGTGCCACTTTTGAATGGTACAACATGTCAGGGGGCGCCAAATCTTATCACTGACGCGCCGATACTCGCATCCTGAGGTGACAGGAGGATGGGGGTAACCGACGTTTCAAGGGGACACCAAGCATGTTCTTGAGCTTGATCGGAGGTACATGCCCCTCTCACCCTCCCCCCATTCCCCTGGATCTCCTCCTTTATGCCGATATACCTACCGCTTATACAATCGTATAGTAGATACATGACCTAGTTATTTATATGAGTTTTTTTCCACACAGAGATCTAGTCTGCGTGTTCAGGAGAAGACAATAATACTGAACCTGTCATTGTGTGTACTGTGCGTCCCCGCGGACAATCTCTCTTGGGGTGGTGACCTATTTGTCCTCTGTCTAGATAGGAAACTTCCACTCCGCAGAGCAGCAGGCTAATCTGACAGTGCAAAATAGATGTTACTCTTGGTTGTTTCCATCACGCCAGACGAGCGTTGCAGGGGAGTGTGAGATCTGGAGTGACATTCGCGTCACTCGATTTAGTGGTAGGTTGAAACACACGCGTGTGTTTCAACCTACCACTAAATCGCATTAATGAACACTCATCCCATGTGGAATGAGATCTTCACTGGCCTGTCATATATGCCTTGCGGTGACTCTTTCCTCTCTTGAAAATACAATATGCTTGCCATCTCTCACTCATTGTTCTTTCCACAAAGACACTTTGAACAAGCTAACGACTCTTAACTCTGCAAAACCTGGTCACCCACTTCCCGTGCACCTGCGTGCAAGCAGTCTGACTTAGAATGAATTGACATCAGGCCATTTCTTAACATGTTAACTGGGGGGCTATTCCCCCCCCAGTCGGCCGAAATGCCCCCCGGTGCCCGGAAATTGCCCCCCCCAGTGAAATAGACAGGAGATGACTTAAACTTCAACAAATGCAAACTCACCTAACGAAAATAAGACAGAACACCACCCGATAATATTAATTTAGTTTTATTGTTGGTGCCAAATTGGTAATTCACAAAAATTGTGTTAAAAATGTTCATCCGTGGCTGTCTCCTCCGTCGTGCGAAGACGAAACAAAGCGCGTAGTTACGAGAAATCCCGGCGAAAGCAGCCTCAGCATCAGCTAATCACAACGCTGGAGATGAACGCTGGCCTACAACCAATCAAACATCATACACCAGCCAGAATCGTGAGATTGTATGATGCTTTCATTTCACACGCGGTCAGTTGTGAGTGCTTAGAGCTCGTTCATGGATTAGGTGGAACACGGTGTAGTCAAAGCGCGTAAGACTGGTCGCGGGTGTGGCGGTGTGAAGTGCTTAGCCTTTTTATTCATTATTGTGGTGGTAGGATACATAAACGTCACCACCGGCAAAAAAGTGAGGGGGCCAGCCAAACTTCAACCTGATGCTGACAACAAACTTACCACGTTCGTACCAAAAACTCTTCGAATTTGGGGTCCTCGTTGCCTTCCGCAGCGGCTGGTTATGCAAATTTCCGGTTTTCTCCGATTTTGACTGATATCAGAAAATTGCTGATCAAAAAGTGGGGGGGCAGGCCCCCTGGTCCCTCTTTTCAGACTCTTGTTGTGTGTTGTAGCATACGTGAAATTTATAGTGAGATCGCTGCATCAATTTGTTCTGTAAAGTCGATAAGTTGTTAGCTGGCCTTTCTTGTCGATTCCCCGATGTTGAAAATTGGGAGAAATTATATATTCGGCCACAGCCTTTCGTCAGAATCATAGAACTGGTCCCCGAGAAACCCTTCCAACAGGGAAAGAGTTGGCGACGCCATATAACCCTGACAGTTGGTGCATCGGTAAGCCAAAAAAATTATTGACTGGTTTTTGTACTACATTCTATAGATGATTTTGACAGCAATAACCACACATCATAGTAGGTATGTACGTAAAAACTTGTCTCGATTTAGCCTATAAACCACTTGTGTTCGATACTTTAGGAATTTGCTTACCTTGCCACAATCATCAAGAAAAATAAGAAAATAACCTTTTCATTTGGAATACATTGTGGTAGCGTCAGGGCGGCCTGGTTGGCCATTTTGTGGCCAAATATCTCGAATTGGGTCTTTTTGTCGTGTTTGGACCCGCGATTTTTTTCAGTTGGCCCTTTCTTGGAATCTGGTCATTTTTGCCCCCTTTTCAAGCAGCTGGCACCTAAGCTATTTCTGGTTTGTCCCTTTTTAAACATGATTTCTTTTTTACCTTTTCCGCTCTTGAATACGATATTCTGACACCGAAAAAGCAGCAGGGCAGCAGACAAACTGTTATGGTGGTGGGAGGGAGGGACAGAACTTTGTTAAAAACACGATCCACAAGAATTATGGCCACCGAAAACCGGACGCAAAGGATGCGATACTATAGGCACCCTTTGGGTGAAAAGTTGATGAAAAAGTGCGCCCTCTGAGGCACCGCACTCCCCCCACTTACCAATATCCTAGATCCGCCACTAATCAAGAGCAAAAAAATCCATAGTTGGAAAACAGAGAAAACATTAAATGTTAGCGGGGAGTGGTGCGGCCAACATGATTAATGATGCTAATAAATGTTCTGGTTATGTGGATGAACTCATTTGATGGTCACACGGGACTGGAAGGGCAACCCCGGCTTCCTATTAAATCAGTAGTGTGCTAAAAAAATATCACGTCAAGTCGATATCAAACTGTCAACAATTAGTTTGAAACAGTGATACAAGTAGTTTTTGTGGGCTTATGTCTACCTCAAAGGGTTTTTTAGCCTCAAATCTGGTTTTTGTGGTATTTTTGGCTGTTTTAGTGAAGATAACGTTTTGCCCCTCTTTGGCCCTTTTTTCTAACTCGGTTTGACCTTTTCCGCGGAAAAACCTGGCAGCCCTGGGCAGCATCTATAATCTGGAATAACATGGAAAACACAAAATTGAGAAACATTTTTTAACACCAACATGTCTTAATTTTATTAGACCCCCTCAAAATGGGGTCTTGATCCCCTGAAGACACTATATTGGCCAGCACAGGAAATGCCCCCCTCCCCACTGACTTTTCCTTAAAAGAATGCCCTGATTGACATACTTACGGCATTGGTCCTCCCCGCACACCAAGTTTGGGTCCATTCAAATCAGCCAAAACCGAGTCAGTGATAAAAGAAGAGAATTTGATGATTTGACATGGCTCTGACCTTACACTTGGCACGAGTTTGGCTAACACCCCACCCATATCCGACATTTTCCGTTATTAAGTGAATTAATCAGGCTATGATATGGTAAAGACCCCGTCAAGGCATATTGCACTCTTTCGGCGATACAATTTTTTCGTTGGCGTGACTGTCGGGTCTTGTCCTTGCCATGTCGCCATATGTAAGTTGTATCCATATGCAAGGAGAGGCTCCGCGGGCACTGCGCTCTCGCTGGGTAATACATGTCAATGAAGGGACGACCGTATCTCGATTAGCTCAGCATATACATGGGAAGATCCCGCCATGACGAGAGTGGGCGTGCGAGTTGGTGATATGGAAACATGGCGCTGAGAAAATGAGCCAATTTGTCAATCACACCGCCCCCACGCATAGAGCTCTCGAAGCGTGTCCTGACGACTCGGACAGATTAATGATTCTCAAAGAGACATTTGATCTTTGTGCGGGATGATGAAATAGAATATACCGTAAAATTCCTGGTATAGACTTATATTTGTCTCAGAACTCACCGTTTATAGAGCATTGCGATGTGTTACCAGCGAAATCCATCCCAACCGGCCCGTGTTGGCTCCAGTTATCACCAAACAGCTGGCGGTAGCCAGTAGACTCTTTGGAGGACGGGGAAGGAGGCGTGGCAGTAATGTGTTCGAAAAGAAGTACGCTCGTGAAGCGTTGTTTCTCCATAAAAGGTGAGCTCTGAGCAGGGATGGATTCAAAGGGGGCAGGGCCCCCTCTCCCCCTTAGCTCCAAACAGCATGCCACGCTTCCCCTCGATAGAAAATGCACCTCCGGATATCAAAGGCCCTCCTAGATAACAGGTGCGTCCCTTAGATAGAAATAGGCGCTTCAGGAAAGTAAAAGGCGCCCGTTGTATATAAAAGACACCCTCTGGATTAAGCGCCCCACTGATATGATATGCACCTTGGATAAGAAAGGCGCCTCTGGGCAGCAAAGGCAAACCTAGATAAAATAAGTGCTCTGGACAGCATAGGCGCTCCTGGGTAAGCTAGGCACCCGAGAAAGAAAAAAATGCCCGAGAAAGAACACGAGCGCCCCACTGGAGAGTACAAGTGCCCCCAGGATAACTTAGGTGCCCCTTATCCATCTTCAGCTGCCCTACTCCCTATGGTTTGGCGCCCCTGTCAGACGGTTGGACGCTCTTTTATAGTGCTCGGGCACTCGATTTGAGCATGGACCGAGAAAGGCCGCGCAAATAAGTAAAAACAAAATGCGAAAACAAGCATTTGCATATGCGTTTTATAATACGCTTTTTAGCTACTTGCTTCAGTACAGGTAACAACTGATCGGACAATCAGATAGTTCCAAATGGTACTTTCCTGAGTAAAATCAACAGTTTTTCTGCATATCGAACATGAAAATGCGCAATGGGTGTCCTGCCCAATACTCCAGCACGTGCAACATCGCCCGTGGGCCATCGTTACACCCTTCTCAATTAAACTTGAGCAGATCCGAATTATTTCAGTTAAAAACATTGGATTTCGCAGGTGTAATGCTGCACATGTTTGCTATATTCACACCAAGTTTTGAGAGACTATCTTGATTTTTTAAAAGTTATGCCCATCCATCAGAGCACATGTAAATGCGTGGTCCAATGCCGAATGTATCACCAGCTGCATCCCCCTTCTTGGCCCTGTTGTTTGAGAGTAATTTGGTCCGCCTGTAGTTATTCTGTACCGCCTTGCAGCTCCCGGCTAAAACCTGGAAAGGTATACTGTACCGCTTAGCATATGTTCCCTGATATGAAACTGTACCGCAGCACCCCCGTGTTTGCCCGGTTCATTCCATTGTAGCACCAAACCTGAGGATTTTTTATTGGAAGTCGACATTTATCGGGTAGCAGGCGTGCCCGCGATCAACGACAAAGTACCCTTACGTTAACACCACAGAACAAAAATTACGTGGCACGCCTGCTAGGAAAAGAGTAACTAGAAAGCATAATAAATATCAATACTATTAGTAAAACTGCAGTAGTAGCTCCTGTAAATATACAGGAGCAGGAATACAGGTCTATTTAGGTTAAATGAACAATAATTTAGCCATTACCGTAGATTGTTAGTCTTTTCCAAACGGGACTACCAAAACTGGAGATTGTGTTAGCCCCGAGATTCGGCGAAAGATAGAGGCCTAGTAACATTCGCAGAGAACTCGGAAGACAGTAAGCAAATTAGGCAGAATGCAGGCATAGGCAAGCAAGCAAGCAAGCAAGCAGGCAAACAGCAAGCAAGCGCAACAGGAGAACGACGCACGCACACCACACGCACGCCGCAGCCGCGCGCACGCACGCCGCACACACACACACACACACACACACACACACACACACACACACACACACACACACACACACACACACACACACACACACACACACCGCGCACGACACGCACACGCACACGTACACGTACACCACACGTACACACGCACAACGTCCATCAACATGCACAACGCCCATCAACATGCACAACGCCCATCAACATGCACAACGCCCATGCAACTGCACAACGTCCATCAACACGCACAAACCACACATATACCTAGGAAGCATTTATTGGACACAATTACAGTCTTAATGTCAGCCCCATTACCAAGGTTCACATGTCTTCCCCACTAAAATTTCACGGCCATGGTCAGTTGGTTACTAATTATTTGTTCTATATTGGCAGGAAGATATCCCTTACATGTTTTTAGTGTGTTTTTGTTTAGGGTACATCTTCCGTAGTCCTAAATTTGGCACATAAAGTTTTATTCCAAATTTCTGTGCAGAACATTAATAGAAAATTTTTGTAATTGTGTGGCTCAAACAATTGAGATCAAAAGATCAGTATCCACATTTCAACTTCATAGGCCATATCCCAAGATATGTTGCGTTCAAATTTCAGACTACGTATGCCTCTGTCGCTAACTTAGATGGACTTAGGACCAAACTAAAAAATTAGCACTGAAAGAAATAGCGCAGAAAGCTTGCAAATGACTAATGACTAGCAAGCATGAAAGATGCCGGTGGACCTTGCCGAGCTTGAATATCTCGTCAGTTTTTAAGTGAGGCCCTAGGCCTAGAAGCGTTGAAGTATATTATTTTCAAAGGTAATCTCTGGAGGGGTTTTTAATGAAGCACCGCAAAAAGGAAATCCACGTGCATGGGGTTTATGTTTTGTATCAAAGTCAAGCAGCTTGAAATTAAAATGGATTTGAAGCAACGGAACAGTACGTTGCAGTACGTTTGCTATTCTGGTAGACTTGGGGTTCTGGGTATCTGACTTAAAGTCTCATTATCTATTATGTTTTTATTGCGTTTTTTTGTGTTGCAAAAACATATATGAAATGCTCAGCACACTTAGAAATATAGGGAATTTTTAACGCACTAAAGTTTCTGCAGAGGTTCAATCTATCATACTTCACAGTTTATACCTTCGGCATATACAGATTGATGCAGGCTGGTATGTTCGTAGAACCACAATGTCAGATGGGTACCACGTACGGACTACCTTGGTAAGTACCTACCGTACAGTATTGTAATGTGCCGTCCATTTATTAGGTTCGAAAGTCCCGCTATAGTCATCATCATTGGTGTGCCTACAGATCCCAAATAATGATGATCAGAGATAGGACTCTAAATATATCCCATCCGGGACCATTCAGCACCGCAGGATAGGAATGTCTTTACAATAGCTTTACTCTCATTTTCTTTGTCGGAAAGTGCTAGAAGCAAGACCAACCAAACTTAACGTGCTGTTACACTACCCATCGTTTCCCCTTTGATGGTGCCTCATTATTTGAATGCCGCCGAGACTACCCATTAATTGGACTGCGATGTTTCTATTATGAACGTGCTTTTCTATTAATGAACATCCAAAAGCCTTTGAAGCTCAATGCTAGGTGTGATACCACGAAAGGTACGGAGATTCATCAACTTCTTTGAATTATACAATGGGTAACTTTCTGGCACACACTTTTTACTCTCTGCTACTTCTTAGACATGCCAGGACAGGGCAGCGCAGGTCTTACCTTCAGGGTGCTGTTTCGGTGAACTTTAACCTCCACGGAGATGGGCTCCTTCATGAAATGTTTGACCCGCTCCACCACCTGTGCCAGTGGAAGTCAGCCATCACTCACAACAATAACTTCAGTTCATCTAGTTTGTAACATCCTCCGCGTAGGGCACCTTTAACTCCATCAAAACAGGGTAAAATGAATGGTAGAAATATCTACTTATGCTTAAATGTCAGCTCTGTCCCCTCTCGCCAAAGGTAGTTTTCTCCAGCAGCGGATCTAGTCAGTAGGTTGGGGGTGGGGACAAAGTCGGAGAGCGAAAAAACGTCACGCAGTGACAGGTTCGGCCACAATTTAACCATCCTGTAGGTTTGGGGAGTTGCAAACCCAATTCAAAAACCAAAAGAAAAAAACGTCACAGGGTAAAGATGCGGCCACAGGATGTTTGCCTTTGCCATCCAAAGACCATTCACCCAAGAGTGATTTTAAATATCCGGAGGACTCAAGGTTCAATGTTTACAATAAAGTTGACTGGTTCTGTTCGAAGTTGACTGGTTCAGTTGAACCACCAGAACCTAGCGTATAAACTAAAAAAGGAGGCGGGGGAAAAATCGACAGCTTTTTGGGGTGGGATGCAAAAACATGGATTTTCCGACTTTTTCGTTTGGGGGAATGACTTTTTGCCACCCCCCCCTTTGATCCGCCGGTGGTTTTTACGAAGTCGGTATAGCGTAGTCATCCAGAAATAAATCAGTTACGTGCAAATCATTGTTGTTAAGCTTTAAAGGGAATGTGGCACCTTCATAACGTGATTTTAAGTGAGATAGCCAAGTTGTAAAGCAAGTCGGAAAACCCGGTACTGAATATATCACTTCTGTCTTGGAACTCGAGATTTCCGTAGAAAAAAACTAAAAGCTACCTGAAATGTACCCCTCATGTACTCTTAGCAGCAGGCCACAGTTGTCATGGCTGTTGGTGTGACGACATATGCTGATGTCACGGTGAGTATCAGCCAATCAAAGCCCTTGAAGCGTTTTGAATATGGTAGTGGTTGCTAGATCATGACATCATCCACAGGCAGATATTTATTTCTTTCCCTAGAGAGGCATTTTAAAAATCAAAATATTGAGCTTATTGTACATTTTTCAGAGAAATCATACACGGCTCCCTGATTTTCGGCCAAAAGTTCCCCTAATCACACTAAATTCCAGGATTCGACCAAGGTGCCACATTCCCTTTAACAGTAAAACGAAGTATAGAGGATAAAGTATCCCCTGAGGAACCGGGAAGGCTATGTAGACCATCGTATGCAGACAATGCTATATCACAACCAACATAATGTATCACCCGGACAGCCAAGAATGGGATCCAGACGTTCATGATAATGATGTTTTTTTTAAGAAACGCAATGCATCACCTGGGCAGCCAAGACAGTCAGTATTACAGCAGGACACAGCGTGTTACAGGATGTAGACGATCGGGAGGACAGCACAGTTGAAACTGTGTACTGTTTCACCTGGGCAGCCAAGACGGCCTACATTACAACAGGACACAGCGTGTTACAGAATGCAGACAATCAGGAGTGCGGTACAGTTAAGACTCTATCACCTGAGCAGCCAGGAGGGCGATGCAGACTATCAGCAGGATGGTCCAGCTGATCCTCCTCCAGCGGTTGGACTCGCCGTCAAAAATGACGTCAGCGCCGGCCATACTTGACCTCCAGAGGGGTTATTGTGTCGGTGAGACGGCGTCACTGGGTGGCTGGCTGGGATGTGCTCGTGCATTGATCACCGGCCCACCAGCAGGGACGACCGTCTCGCGCAGCGTTACAAGTATTCCTCGTTTGTCGAGTCATTGCGGCCCAAGCCTTGGCAACGTCGCTGGCATGTTTGGAGGCCTAAGTCGTTGTCGACACTAATTCGGTTAAATATTATTGAAATACATCAGCCTGTTCATCCCCGTGATGGCTGCTGTCGCTACATCTACCGATCTAGGTTTCGGAGGTCCTCTCGACCATCTTGTTTCTCAACTGAAGAGGTTGTAAACTGATTTTCATCTACAAAATACTGCACAGGCTTTCAGACGTAGCATGCCTCTGTAGTAGTACAAGTTTCAGTAAAGCATCCTGGAATGATATTAATACGGGCTGTTTATTCTGACTGCACCTGCTAACGTTATTCATGCTTCTATATCCATAATGATATTCCTTAGCTGCTGCGTGTTTGTCCTTGTTTCTGGTGATGTGATGTAGTGAATATATAAATCTGAACAAAAGACTAAATCTAGAGAAAAGTGATGTTCCACGTTCGAGTATGCTTAGCGCGCCTAGTGTATATGTATGCCTTGCTTCCTTGCACTTGGCGGACGCAGGGGGCATTCCGGCCATGCCCTCAAAGCGCTGGAAGGGGGTTCAAATTATTTTTGGCTCTCTAAAGGCCGGGGAAATTTTTGAAAACAAGGTGTTTACACCCCTGCCCCCAGGGGAGCGTCATGTTCTCGGAGAGGTAGCTAATACTAGGTTTGTCGAGGACCCAAATCACACGTCCCCCCCAGAAGGAGTGGCAGACATGGCTTGTCCCCCCCCCAAATAAAAATTCGGGTCTGCGTCCGCCCCTGTTCCTTGTACCGGAACAAGCCTCCGGCGACTTCTCTGCTTGAAACACGCATTTGCTTTGTTTACGCATTTGAACAAACTTGGCCGGTTTAAATTAGCAATACACGCAACTCCAATGCAAGGCCAACCAATGAAGACCAATAGTGCAAAGGCGACTCTGGTGGTAACAGGGACGGAGAAAATGTAAGACGTGGAAATAAGACATATTAGGAAACTGATTTTAAAGTGAAAAACGCCGCTTGATCTGCTTGGTGCGCGACGAAAACTTGTGGCGTCGCCCCTACATTTTGAGCTTGCTGGACTCGCCCATGAACTGATTGGGTGCAGTCTGGCAAGTCTGGGAAATGTTGTGTGCAGCTTGATTAAACGCTACAATGTGTCACTGGAATTAATCAGTCTTCACAAACCGTGTTCATGGGCGGATTCAGACTTTCAATTGGGAGCGGGAAACTTTAATAGGTAGAGGTGCTATACGTGCAAGGGGAATCTTGTTCTGACTGAAAATTAAAAATAGGATCATGCAAAAGGCGAAGCACATCATTGCCATAAACCCAAATCCTTAGATGGTCGACGAAGCGAAATTCATCGCTGCTGCATTGTGGTGACGCTGATTAGTTTTAGAAATGGATTTCTGACTGTTTTAAGGATATTCAGCTCTTTGCGTTGCTTTTTTACTGGCATGATCAGTAAGGAAATCTTCACAATAATCGCAAACACTGCTGCATTGGAGTGTGAGAGTCAGGTTGGTACAAAAAAGCTAGGCCTACGATGCAAAACGTGCTGATATTATATAAAACAATCCCTAGTTGATAGGGCCTCATTTAATCACGTTTCATTTTGGAAAAGTTCCATTTGGAAATATTTAATCTTCGACTTTTGCTCAATGGCTTGATGGTTCTTGTTTAACTGCAATAGAATTGTAATACCAAGGGGCGTCGCCTCAGATTTTTCCCTGGGGGAGGAGGAGGACAGACTGAGTTGGTGATGACCGGGTGGGAGGGCTGGGGGTGGGGGTGCGAAACCAAAACTCAGTATCTGTCGCGGGGGACGTTAGCGAGGCAGCAAAGTTGTGGAAACTAAAATTTGTAACATTTGCGCAGGCTTACCCTGGTAAAGGGCAAGTAATGAAAGAAAACTAGGTTAAGCTCCATTTTTTAGGGATAGCCCCTCCCCTGGCTTACAAATTGGGGAGACACATGCCACCATACCCCCCCGCTTTTGATGTCCATGATATGCTGTAATATTGTTGAAAAAGTGTGTTGAAAGTAGAGGTCATCATGAGACATGGAATGATGAGGGGATACGTGGCTCCGGCACTCTACCACTGAGTTACCCATTTCCGAATTATGGAGCATGGTAGAGGTAGACGGAATGGGACAAAAATTCCCAGGTTTCACTCGGGAGGGAACAACGGGATAATTTCTCTGAAAACTTGAGAAAAACGACATGGGATGGGACGGAAACATTTACTGGATACACTTTCCAGGACAGCGTGGAATAGCACCGATTCAAGCAGAACAGAATGAGACGAATTTGTCCTGAAACATTGAACATTGGTCCCATATTGGCCGCGTTGTAAGGTTCAACAGGCAGCCGTGCTTCAATTGAGAATTCGAATAGTTGTCAAAAGTGCAAAAGTTATAATGTCCGTTTTAGTACTCACTGGAAAATTTTTATGCAGTGTTTTAAAAAGACTGATATTTTTAAACGCTCAGAAAATGACTAAGCATCCCTTGAATTCCTGTAAGAAACGATCATTTTAATGGTACCTTGTGGGCAGGGGCGGATCCAGGAATTTTCGCTAGGGGGGCCGCAGCACTGGGGGGCGCCACTTGCATGACCAGGGGGCGCCATTTTTAGTCTGGCTGGGGGCGCCCAATTTTATGTTCTATACCCATTTAAAGTATTGTTTTTGCGAACTGAATCAGTTGACCAGCGCCCCGTGGGCCTCTGAGCTACCTTCGCCCTGGCGGGGGTGAACACCCCCTCTCGAACTCGGCCCCTGTGCGGGATAGCGAGAAACGCGAAAGCTGGTGGATAGTTCATACAAATTCATGAGGAAACTATATCGGTCACTTTTTGGCTCAGGTCAATATTGAGGTCATGGCAGGTAAAATGCCGCCCCGGTAGCTCAGTTGGTAGAGCGTTGGGCTCCGGCCCGCTGCTCAGAAGCATGCAGTGGCAGTGCATGTCCAGGCTTGGGATCGGTTCCCCTGAGACGCTCCCGCGCTCAAACGTTTACCCGATGTACAGGTCAGCTGGCAACTGACTGGTGAGAGGGTGACCTGAGCGGGGCGGCCGTCTCTGTGCTTTGTGGGACGTTAAACTTTGGCTTCTAAATTAACCCTCCATTGAGGGAGTTGCTCGTTCGGGTGGTGGGGTCGGGGTCTCCGTGACAAGTCCCTTGGTGACTTTAGTGAGACTCCGACTCCAGCAGCCTTACCAGGAACAACTTGAACAAAATTTATAAAAAAATAAGCTGGCATTTTTAGCCGTTTTTGGGCTCTAGCGTCTGACAGCGTTGAGTTAGAATCATTTTGTAGGCACTATTCGCTGTCTCTCGTCACGGCAAATCGGATAATTGTATAATGTGACCATACTAGATCCAAACACAAATGACCTGAACGCAGGTCAGGTCAAGATCACTTTTGAACTAGCATAGTTCATATTCATATCAATAGACTTGGAATATCAATCCAAACGCAATGGTATAAACATAAAAGCTGTATCATCATTGCATGCATTGCATGTTATTGAACTAAGTCTGAAAACTGCTTAAGTAGCTCCAGATAACCTCTAAGAAGTCACAGATCCAAGATTGTAAGATGAACCTAAAAAGGGACCTAGGCTACTTTGATTTTGAGAATATGAAGGTATTATCACCTTTATCCACACAAATACAGTCCAATATCATAGGTCAACAGTCTGACCCAACTTGACCTGGTATAGTCATGATTTATACAATTTGACCGGCAGTGACTATACAAACACTTTGGTGACAAAATAAAAGTTCTATCTTTGTTTATTCAAAATTTATAGAGTAAAACACCAAAAATGCTTATTTGACCTAAGGCGACCTGTCAAAGGTCACAAGTCAAACTTTTTGGTATCAACTTCAGAAGTGGGCTAAGAGCAAGTCGTAACCGATGTTTCAAGCTGATTCCATCCATACTTATTGAGAAAAGCTCATTTCGTGATTTTCCCCATGTATTTACAATTGGGAGGTCATGCTCTGCACATCACTTTAGGTCACCAATATAAAAAATCCCGGAACATATGTTGTAGCTCATGGTGGGCCCATTATGTGGTATAAGTTTAACCTTGATCGATTAATCCTCCTTTTAGTTATGCAGTCCTAAGCATTTTTTAGGTGAAGTCACTTCACCTGACCTGGTGATTTGACCTGATCTGAACTTGAGCTAAAATTTTCAGGAAAGATGTAAAAGTGATGAAGGAACAGCTAGACTAAGTTTGGTGGCGCTGCGCGCCGCCGTTTTTTGGTCACTTCGGAAAAACCCGAGGGGGTCTAAAAAGACCCCCACCCGGGCGAAGGTTAATATGGCAGGAATTGCCAGATCATGGCGTCATCCACAGGAGGAGGTTTATTTTTCATCCTAGAGGAGCATTTTAAAAATAAAAATATAGAGCTCATTGTACATTTTAAGGGAAATCATGGACGTTTTCATTTTCGGCTAAAATACTCCTTATTACACTGAATTCCTGGATTCTACCAAAGTGTCACATTCTCATTAACCCTCGCCCCACCGGGGGCCATCGATGGCCCCCTAAGGTTTTTCCGGGATAGCAGAAAAACGAAGAGGCGCAGCACCGCGGTTGAGCGCTCTACCTCTCACTGCATCATTTTACCACCATTTCTGAAATTTTTTACCCCGGGTCACCCAAGGTCAGGTCATCAGACGAGGTCAACCAAGGTCACCTCACTTCAACTTTAGAGCTCTGTAAGAGCTACATTTCAAAGTCGATCGATTTGAAACTTCCTACACTTTATGGCCCCACCGGGGTCTACAAGGTGTATATCCGGGATTTTTCGATTTCGTGCTCCTGAGGTCAGGTCACGAGGTGACCTCTCCCATTGAAAAAGCATGGGGAAAAGCTGTCTTATGATCTATAAGTCACAAAAGCGTTTGAAAATGCTCAGCTTGATCAGAAAAGCGTTCTTGGCCACCCTTTCACGGATTTCAGGGGCCATATTTGCCCTTTGACCTCTCCAAGGTCATCCAAGGTCACCAGGGGTCAACAACAGTATTTTGACAATAACTTTTTACCTGTATAAGCTAGAGCGCTGAAACAAAGACCATCGTGTTTGTCTCGTCATTGGCTTTCATTTGATATACGGCAAGGTTACTTTCTGACCTTTCGTGACCTCAGGTCATCTTAGGTCACGAGGTGACCTCTGGAGGTCAAACCACTGGCGGGAGGTCTTTACGTTTCACATAGTGGAAAAAGGACTGACAATTTCCTATCAAATGTACTTTACCAGACCTCAATAGCTCTAATGGCATAAGAGTTATGCCCAGTTTGCTTAAGCATTGCATATTTGAGTGAAAATAGCCGATCTTGACCCAATTTGACCTTTGGAGGTCAAACCATTGACCTGAGCACTAAAACATGTGAAGTAATTACTTACTGAATTCACGCGAGCTTTCTATTGCACTTTGCAGATTTGCGCTAACGCCCATATTTTCGGAGTTAGAGGGGGGCCATCGATGCCCCCGGTGGGGCGAAGGTGGCACTGGCCCCCGGTGGGGAGTGGGTTAAGTGCCGCCATCCGTCCATGTCAATTGGGTGGATATTTTAAAAAGACAGTCGCTTGGTTTGGCATTTTCTGAGGTGGAAAAAGTGTTGATCAAGATAGGGTGGGTACCTACAAAACAGCATGGGATACACACATCGGGGCGTCACTACGGCATTAGTAAATAGTACCGATGCGCTTCACTTGCACTAGGCTTCTAAACATTTGCCTAAGCGCACGCAGATAACAGGGAGAAAACCAAAACCACATGTCGAGTCCCCACGACACCACTCACTTCCGACGCCCATGGCCGCGGAGCATTTCTCCCTGCTAAAATTGCAGCCACAAAAATCCGCCGCGAAACGTCAGCCAGCGACGTGCGTGCCTGGCGGTGCAGCATCACTGCAGGCGAGACACTGCGGCGCAGCATAGAGACAGGCACTGCGTGCTACTTGACGCAGAAGTAAAAATAGAAAAAATAAGTACTTTGTGTAAAATCAAGATATCAAGGACGTATCATTTCTCTTACTTGAATTTCATGAAGCTAGTAATCATACCCGAAATTGGCACACAAAATACTTACTTCAGGTAAGATCACCAATTATTAATTTATCCTATCCACCTCTCACTTCGTAGCTGATGCCTCTTATGAAATATTAGATGCTTATTATATGTAAATACCCAGATTTTTTGCCATTCCATGAAATCGGGTCAGGTCATTTTTGTGTTTTGACCTAGCACAGTAATATCATACATCATTCGATTTTCCATGACGAGAGAAAGAGAATAGTGCCTAAAAATGATCCTGCTCAACTCTGTCAGACGCTAGAGTCCAAAACCTGCAAAAACTGTACTCTAAAATGCAACTTCTTTGACCTGTCATGACCTCAATATTGGTCTCAGCCAAAAAGTGGCTGATGTAGTTTCTTCATGAATTTTGATGGGCTATCCACTAGCGTTCGCGTTTTTTTTTTGCTATCCCGCATAGGAGCTGAGTTTGAGGGGGTGTTTGAAACCCCCAACCCACCCTGGCGAAGATGGCTCGCAGGCCCTCCCGGGTGGGTGTTAATGAAAATGCCTCGGCACACAATCTAACTTTTTCCCATTATGATCGTTGCAATGCAGCCAAATTACATAACTTCACTCACTGAACTGGCTTACTATCGCATTCAACTCGGTCAGGATCGTGGTGACCGGTCAAACTCAGTTTGTACCTCGGTACTTATATGCCCCACACGGTGGGGGGTGGTTAAGACCAAGAGTTGTCGGTCTTATGGACGAGCCAGTCCTTGGACTAGGTGATGATAAAATCGTTGCCAACATTTTGCTAAGCAGAACAAGTCCAATAGGTGATAAAATTATCCTATGTATGAAGATTTTGTGAAATATACATTTTATTCGCCTGCGTAGGTTTAAGTCAATGAAGAGGCTCGGCATGTGATAAATTATGACGTCACATGCTTACGTCATGATCCGGCCGAATCGTCGGATGACCGTGCCTTTTACGTTAAGGGCCTTGGTCTGGACACAGCCTTTCAATAGTGGCACTGCCAGAAAAAACACCTCGGAAAATAAGTAAATGATCGAAGTCAACAGCTTACAGGGTTATCAGTAGATCCGAAATGTTTTTTTACAAATTCAAGGGTTATTTGTCTACGTGCTCAAAATTTGCTTCACAAGAAACATTATTTTTACCAGTTCGCTATATTACATTGTAACATGTTCTCGTCGCAATAGACAACACAACCACATATCGGACGGGCACACGACCACACATCGGATGGGCATGAACGCGCCCTGGGGGATCCTGCTTGGTAATGGAGCAAAATGACACCGATGGATACCCAAAACAAACACTAAAAGAACTCGGGGCAATTTTTACCGCTCAGAGCTGAGAGCTGGCCATGTCGCAGTGGGATGCCCTAAGGCTGAAAAAGAGCGGTCAATCGTGAAATTGGGGTACCCGAATACAAAGAAGAGGACAAGCGAAGTTGAAGGCGGTATACGTAAAAGTGGGGTGCCCTAAGGCTAAGAAAGAGCAGACAATGGTGGAAAATGGGCGCGCAATCATGCACTAGAGGGCAGTCAAAAGTAGATGAGAGTGCTCAATTTTATGGTGGGCCGCTTTATAGCTAAAAGGGACGGTCAAGCATGACTTAGGGGCTCCAAACCACAAAGCGGAAGGCGGCCAGAGGTGAATGAGGGCAGTCCCCGTTGAAGTGGGGTGCTTTAAGGCTGCACAAGAGCGGCCAACAGTGGAGAAGGTGCGCACAATCATGCAGAAGAGAGCGGCTAAAAGTGGACGAGGGCAGTTCATGTTTCAGTGGGGCACCCAAGGGCTGAAAAGCGGATCAATTATGAAAACAGGGTGCCCAACCACAAAGTTAAGAGCGCCTGGAGGTAAATGAGGGTGGTCCACGTTGCAGAGTTCCACCAAGGGCTGAAAAAGGGTGGCCAATCGTGAAATATGGGGTCATGTCTAGGAAATATCTGAAACTTTGTCTCCAGGGTATTTTTGGGCCAGGAACACGCCTGTCAGAATCTTAGCCCCCTCCGACCAAGGGTGACCGAGTTATAGCCCGAGGCATTTTTGGGGGGTCACCTTGTAGACTCAGCTTTGATGCTTCATAACTCAAAAACGCATTGCCTGATTATCAATTTTTATATATAATTGAACTCGTATTGAACTATTATTATTTTGAAAAAGAAAGCTTTAAATTTTAAAAAGTTTTGACTTTTAATTTGTTTGGTCTTTTCTTTCTTGACCTAGCTTGACCTTTTCGCAGTTGAAATTGACCTGTTAAACATCTAAAAAGTTTTGCTTCATAAATTATCTTTCGATAAAAACAATAAAAAATGCGTTCGTGCTATAAATTCTAAATTTTAGCACCTAAGGTATGTATGCAGAATTTTTTGGTTTTTGACCACTGCGGTAGTACAGCCTTACGTTTAGGACCGCAAACAAAGGGGTTGCTTTTGTAATCGGTTGCTTGCAATGATACTGCATTGTCATTACGAAATTTTCATCGTGCAAGTGTCAGAGTTTATGAGGATTACACGCACCCACACGAGGGGGCGGGCAACCAGCCTCCTCAGGTTTCCACAGGTAGTAAAAAAAACACCTTCGCGCAGCGCCATCATGCTTCATATACCTCTAACTCGACATTTTTGAAGCTTCTAGCAAAATTTTAGGCCTGGGTCATACCAGGTCAGCCCGCCAACCCAGGTCAAGAGACCTAACCTCGAAAAAAACTTTGGAGGTGCATCACTAAGATAAAGTTGAACCTATTGTGCTTAGATTCACATCACATAGTTGGGTCACCGAGGAAGCTAATTTTTCGAAGCAGGATTTCTATATCGATCATCTGGGACGAGGTCATGGTCACAATCTTTCCATTAGAAATGCATGGGACAATTAGTAAATTTTGATAACTTGCAAGAATTGAGAATTGTCGAGAATTGCGATGTAGGTTTTATTTTTAAGTCGTGTCTGACTTGCCACTGCAGGTTGATTAATATGTTTTACCATAAAGACCTAAGCCCGGCTCTAGGTCAAAGCAGGTTAATTTTGAAATTTGACTAGACAAAATTATAAGATATATAATCCGATCGGACTCGACAAGAGCATTCCAATGGTGTTGAACATTTTTTCTACGGCTCTGCTCTGTCAGCTATTGTGCCAAAAAATTTAGGTTTCCACTGTGTTCCTGTAATGCTTTTCTTACGCATACATTTTTCACTGCTATTAAGTTCTTGTACATTCCACAATCAAGCATAGCCAATGACAGCTCCAAAGTCTGTTCGCCAATGTGATTATGGAAAAACGACCAAAAGTCTCATAGAATACCAGCGGTAAATAAGATATCCATCACTGTTCATGAAAGCTCTGCAAACAAAACAAGAGAGGTTCGGGTTTCGTATACCTATGTTTGAACTAAACTGTGTCGTGCTGTGGAAGTAGACTTTCTTTTATGGGTGCTGCGTGAATGGTCGCAAATTTAGTCATGGTGAATGTCCAATGCAAAGTTAATATTAAACATACAGGTATGAATTATTTGGCTTGAGTAATGAGTGATCTGACGGCCACATTTGAACTGGAATCGTTTCGGCTATGAAATGATTAACTTTTAAAAATATGATGTGAGGCAACCTGTTCAAGTGACCCAGTTGAATGCGTTATGATTTCAGGACAACAGTTTTTTGCATGTATGAGCAGATTCAAATTACTTCCTGGGAACGAAAGCCTTTCAGATACTTTTTTACATTGTATGAATCCTCTCGAACGTATGCTTTGCTGCACTGGGGCACATTGTATCGATTTGCTTTCTATTTTTTATTATTCCATCTCCGGGAACGATGTAATTGTGTGAGTAAGTGGTGCTTATAGGATAAGTTATAATTGTTTGAACTATTGATAATTTCGCAACATCTTTGTATATTCTCGTTTAAGGCTGCAAGGCCCATTACTAATAAGTTCCTTTGCGCTCGTCTCCCTCGGAACAATGTATCGTTTTTATCACTTTTAATGACTGCTGTTTTTATATTATTCTATCTTGTTATAAACCTCGTCCAAGTTGTTGCCCGTTCAGTTTTAGGAGTCGGAGTCTCACTAGAGTCATCAAAGGACTTTTCACGGAGACCTAAACCCCACCACACAAACGAGCAACTCCCATGATGAAGAGTTAATAAAGGAACCAAAAATGAACGTCCCACAAAGCATAAGGACGGCCGTCTACCTCAGGTCACCCTCTCACCAGTCAGTTGCCAGCTGACCTACGGTATTTGCGGTACCTACCACCTGCCGGTTGACCTAAATTATTTTGCCAGAAGTTGCAAAAAATGTCGAATTAGAGGTAGATGAAGTACGATGGCGCTACGCAAAGGTGTTTTTTTACTACCTGTGGAAACCTGAGGAGGCCGGTTGCTCGCCCCCTCGTGTGGGCGCGTGTTAATTCTCATAAACTCTGACACTTGCACGATTAAAATTTCGTAAAGACAATGCAGCATCATTGCAAACAACCGATTACAAAAGCAATCGCTTTTTTGCGGTGTTAAACATATTCTGTACTACCGCAGTGGTCAAAAACCGTCTGCATACCTACCTTAAGTGCTAAAAATTTGTAATTTATAGCAAGAACGCATTTTTATCGGAATATAATCTAGGAAGCAAAACATATTTGAGGTGTCTAAAAGGTCAATTTCAACTGCGAAAAGGTCAAGCTAGGTAGAAAAAGAAAAGGTCAAAGGAATTAAAAGTCAAAATGTTTAACATTTCACAATTTTCTTTTTCCAAAATAGTGCATAGTTCAAGACGAGTTCAGTGATATTCAAAACTTGTTAATCAGGCTATGCGTTTTTGAGTTATGAAGCATCAAAGATGAGTCTATAAGGTGACCTCCCGAAAATGCCTCGGACTATAACTCGGTCACCGTTGGTTGGAGGGGCTAAGATTCTCACAAGCGTGTTCCTGGCCCAAAAATACCCCAGAGACATAGTTTCATATTTTTTTAGAGATGGTGGTGTCAAATTGAAATATTTTTGGTCGTTTTGTCCTGGAATGCCCCTCATGTGGAAGAGGGCGGCCAAAGGCAGACACGGGCGGTCCATGTTGCAGTGGGGCGCTCTAGAGCTGAAAAGGGCCGCCAATCGTGAAAGTTGGGCGTCCAACCGCAAAAAAGAGGGTGTCAAAAACAGTGATATGTTGGTGCGTAAATGGAGCAAACGATCGGCACCTATCGTGCACCATGGAGGCACTGGAGGCACAGTGCGTGCTGTCAAATGTTGGGGCGCCCCTAGTGCCGTGTGGCGGGGGGCTGGTTGGGCGCCGTTGGAGAAAAAGTAAGATACCAATGATGCATCAAGCACTCAGCAGAAATATGTGGGCGCCTATAGAGAAGTGTGGGAGCAACAATGGAGCGAAAGAAAAACACCAATGTGTACCATGGGGGCCGCCAGACAGAGCGGTTTGTCGAAATGTGGGGACGCTCCCGATGAGCCCAGGGCGGGAGATGAAGGCGCCGGTGGGGCAAAGAACAGGCACCAATGATTCATCATGGGGGCGCCAGTGATACAGACCGATGTGTCAAAAGATGGTGGAAAGTGGCGGGGGAGGGCGCCCATAAAGCTAAAAGTAGACAACAATGTTGGATCATGAGAGGGGGAACCAGTGGTATAGAATGGGCTGTTGAAAGGTGAAGACCACCTCAGTGGGCCATGGGGGCGCCGTTTGAGAACGCACCAATTATGCACCATGGGGGAGCCAGAGGTAAAGAGCGGGTCTAACAAGCAGGGGGCGCCCACAGTGAAGCGTGGGGGCCCCAGTGGAGTGCAAAGAAGACACCAATGATGCCCATGGGAGTGTCAGTGGTACATGCAGGGTTTCAACAGATGGGGCGCTCACAGTGACGCGTGGGGGCACCGTTGGAGCAATAACGAGATATCAATGCTGCACCATGGAGGCGCCAGTAGTATAGAGCGGATTTTTAAGAAGATGGGGGCGCCCGTAGTGAAGAGTGGGGCGCCGGTAGTACATAGCGGGATGTCAAGAGATGGAAGAGCCCACGATGTGGCTTGGGGCGTTGATGGAGTGAAACAAAGACATCAATGATGCATCATGGGGGGGGGCGCCAGTGATACAGGAATGGTTGTCAAGATGTATTTGTATGCAGCATCATTACCACGGGGCACCAGTATTTCCGTTAGGCATGCAAACGTGGAGCAAATGGAGGCGGGCCCCGGGGGCGCCATAGTGTCGAGGGGCGCCTTACCAGCGAGGGGGGCCGCGGCCCCCGCGGCCCCCTGGATCCGCCCCTGCTTGTGGGACATTTTGGGAAAACATGTTTCTTAACATCACCTTTTATCTTTCATCTTAAATGTACTCGGAAAAAATTATGCAAAAAACGTGATAAATTCCAGCTTATATTCGAGAAAAAGGGATTGCCAGCTCTCTAAAAAGGCTTTAGCACGAAAATATAGCACGTAAGCATGCATATAATTCGCAAAAGTTTCAGTAATATTACAATTTTAATGTTTATTTGGCCCAAGCTATTCCCCAACCTTCCATGTGAATGACTCTATGCGGCGGACACAACAAAAGACCTCACTGTTCACCACAAATCAAGAGACATGACCTAATTTGGGGTTTCTTACTTTGGCCCGAGCTTCCCTAAGTGTGAGAGGTGTGAATTTTTAGAATTATTACAAGAGCCAGCGTGCATGTGAGCTGTGATGCACTGCAGTGATGAGGTAGTGTTTCCGGTGTACTGGGTGTGATACTTCTCACGTGAGGCGTGCGTGTTTTTCTACGATAAATATCGATAAGGGCAAAGTAGACAGTATTTTTCAAATAGTTTTAAGATTATTGTGAACTAGCAAAATAAAGAAACTATCAAATCATGCGTAATCGTAAAAGTCAACTTTTCTTTCGGTCGATACATAACTCGTACCATAATAAGCTATTTATAGCCTTATTATCATCGATTCAAAACTATCATTCCTTCTGGAGTACCATGTAGTTACCCGCATGCTATTTTGAATAAGAACATCAGCTCAGCGGCTTGAGGAGAAGGTATTTCAGTTTGAACAAGCAAATCGTATGTACAAAAAAGTCATCCAATGCTGCCGAAAGTGTAGTATGTTAAGCATTACCTGGTACTCTTATCGGTACTAGAGGACGTGCAATACGAGAGCACTGCGTATTGTCAATTTCTTTATGCCATTATTTTGCTTGTGATAGTCCAATATACCATTCCGAAAAAGTGTTGGCAAAATATAAAATTTAAGTTGAACGTGATTAAGAATTCATATTCGAGTGTGTCCAAATTATTACTCCGCTCAGACTTTGAATTTAGCTAGATTGGTGGAAGGAAAGTGGCTTAAATTTTTAGCCTACGATAGCAAGCGTTGAAAGTCGGAATAGTAGATGCCAATGGTACCTTTCTAAAGTCTCCGATGTAACCATTAACATAGTTACGGATAGCCATTCGGTTACGGCTACTCCTATAACCATCCAGGTCATAGTTAACATTTGAAATGAAAGAGCATGGCTCCTCTTTCTTTTTTGCGTCTACGTCCAGGACAGCAACTTCTAATTAATAATCGTTTATCATTTATCATCAATTAGGCTGGTCGCCTATGCCCATGATAATTGATAATACACCCATTGTGTTCTGCAATGTGGAGGGCGTAGTTTTGCCGATGACATATATGCTATATTGGAAACTAGAGGAGTTTGGTTGCTCAAGTTTTTTAGGTATTTGGTACTTCTTTGCACACAAAAATATTTCGTTGTTTTCAGCGCATCCACTTACACCATGATCTAAATAGGCAACATTACGTGAAAAAGAGGTTTCGAAAGCTGGTCCGAAACAACATCATGAACTGTTTCTTCCAAAAATACTCGGAGCGTTTAGAACAAACATATGTTTCCTATATATAGACTTTTGTTATGCCGCGAGCAATCACAAACACTTAGATCGCATTAAAGTCACTTTAACACTATCAGATATTAGCAATAAGAGCGTGTTCGCTGTTTTCGTTTTAATCATGTGCACTTTAAAATTGTGTTTAAACCTACGCAGCATCATTACTATTACACCAATGCCCCCAACGTCTGTACAACGTGTCATCCACCACTGCGGTGATGCAGCTTCCGTCTCCCACATCGCCTGCCACCTGACACTCACTCAACACTCCACACTATCACCACTCCTCTCCTCGTCGTCACCACGTTCTGCCGCACCATCGGCACCAGCGCCTTCCACAGGCTCACTGGCCGAGCGATCTCGGCGGTCGCGCTGGACGCCCGCGGTCGGCGCAGCACCAACGACCCGGCCGGCCAACGAACACAGGCCAGGGGACTGTTCAGGTCTGGTAGCGAAACAGGGGCACATTTTGAAACAGGATGGAGAGGGACGGAATGAGACAGAGTTTTGACACGTTTTATTGGAAATAGGACTAGACGGGTTATTTTTTATTTAATCTAACTGCAAAAATTGAGTGGGACGTGACCACTTGGTACCGATCGGACGCGAATCGTCTGCGATGTCTGACTAATATATAAATCTACATACGACCCATGGCTCGTATGTAAATTTGTACGGCTGGGCTACAGCCCAGCTGTACTAGCGCGCTTGGCTAGCTTTTAAGATGCGTCTGGCGAAGCTTGTTCGTGATGTTATGCATGCACAGCAGCAACATACTTTTTCAGACGGCTCGGGCAAGCGTGCTGCTTTATGTTAACAACGTTGGCACGTGTAAATATGAAATAAGATTTTAGTTTCCTCGGCATATCAGTCAGCGAATGGTATCAGTGTCAGTATCGGTGTATTCGACGAAGGTCCGCCATTGCAGGGATTTATCACTTGTCACGTCATTGAAGTAAAACATCCGCGCTTATGCAAGAGGAGGGAAATCATTAGCGGACGCAGGGGGGCATTCCGGCCATGCTCCCCCAAAGCGCGTTGGAGGGGGGCCAAACTATCTTTTGGCCCCCAAAACGCCGGAGAAATTTTTGAAAAAGGTGTTTACACTAGGTCTGTAGAGCAAAAGAATCTTCGCTCCCACCCCCCCCCCAGGAGGAGAGGCAGACATGGGTTTGGCCCCCAAAACTCGGGTCTGCGTCCGCCCCTGAGAGAAATAGCAGGAAAACAAACGCACACCTAACAATACACTTGTCCACTCACTTGCAAACATCATACAACATCCAAAAACTTCGTCGAACCCATTATTAGACATTGTAATCGGCTGACTAGCTGCTAACTTTTCTTAATAGTTAAGTGTAAAATTTAAACTCATCAAGTGATTTCGATTCTGGCTAAAATCATTTGCTTCCGTGCTTTGCAAAAACATGGGTCATTAAGATTCAGACCAGTGGAATTAAGAAATTGAACGCCAGGATAGTTAAGTCTTCGGCGACCATTCTCAGTTCGAATCTGAAGAAGAGTGAATGGACCCGCTTGTTGCGTATCGTGATCATGTAAAGTACCTAGTGGCTGGTGGACCTATGGTCGCCGTTAGCTGAGGCGGTGAACCAGTCAGAAGTATACGTCGCACAGCACATGCAGTTTGGTATTCGACGAGTTGCTTGGCTGTGAACCATCCCAATTGAGGTAAAACATCAGAAATATGTTCTCGGCGTCTCCGACCAGTCACTACACGCGTACAGAGATTTACAATATTAGCACAGTTGAGTGGGGGCGGGATGGAGCCCGCTCAGAGGCAGGGTCAGGCGCCCGGCGTAGCCGCAGCCAGTTAGTTTCCCTTCTCCCACGTCGCCATATAACCTCGTAGTTGGTGCGGCATAAAACCAAAGCAAATAAAGCATCATCGGTATACTTCACACTTGTTTATCGTGCCTGGCTTTTACTTCTATTTTTTCCTTTATTTGTTAACATATATGACATAGGTATTGCATTTTCAAACTTGTTTTTATATAGGTACTTTGTGCTATATCCCATTCAGATTGATGCGTATCTTCATACATTTATTTTATGTTTTACTCTTACACCGATCAATTGTAGCAGTATCATCATCAATGTCTAAATTGGGACTGTAGTGTATAGATCCAACTGTTTTCTGTACTTCCAGAAGACCTATTTTAAGCTATGGAGGGGCTCATCAGTCCTGTCTTTAGGAAAATGCGTCAATACTTGATTACGGAAGCGTGCGCATGTCGTATGCAAGTTCTTATGGAATATTATATAGCTCTAATCCATGACTTCAGCCCTAAATGGATCCAGGGTGTGCGTTTGCCCGAAACCTTGTAACACCCATCCAATGAATATTTGGGAGCGCTTCAGCGCTAAAAATGAAATGTTTGCAGCCGGAATGTGCGTGTGCTTTGGAAAAGCTTTTAATATTTTATATTTCTTTTGCTGTATTGGTTGCAGAAATTAATCCGAATGATAACTGATTGTTTTATTCAGAAAGTAAAAAATCCAGCTGACCTGGGTGTATGATATGCCTTTACATGTCTGAACTGACTAGCCTTAATCCCGGGTGTTAAACATGAATTTTGTGGAGCCAAAAAAAACCGCATACATAATCGAAGAGTTCTGATAGTTAAACACATTAGGGTGCCGGGTTGAAACTATTTAGTGTTCACTGCTGTTGAAAACTATAGATAGGGGCCTGAAACGCTCTTTCCCGCGAAGACGAAAACTCGTTCAAATGCAGCCAAAAATGGCGTTTTATGGTTGAAAACGTTTGTCCGGACGGAATGGGTTTGGAGCTTATATGGTGTATATGCAAACAAAGGATTGCTGAGTCAGGTATAAGAGTTTGTAACAACGGATTTGACACTTGATTACTGATTACTTAAAAAGTTGCTTTGGGTTTGGCTAGATCAGGCAACGCATAGAGCTTTGCTTTAATCGGGCTGTCTGCCTATTTAAAATAATTGGAACATCGCTTTGGGGGATGGAGGACAATGGCGGATACAATTAAAAGTGGCAGGGGTAAAGGGTAGCTAAAGTCCCCTCAAAATGTCAAAGTGCGTATAGTAATTACATACCCAGAGGCTGTTCCAAGGCAATGACGGGGGAGGCTCGGGCCCTCAGCCCCCGGAATGAAGTCCTAGATCCGCCACTGATTAAGGCTCATGCTGGAAATGAGATTCGCATACATGTGTCTTATTTGAAGGCCTCTTCTTATGCCTTAGGTGGTGGGTATCTTACATTAATATCAGATGGATTCTCAGATAAAACCAGTAATGTTAGGAACCATCTGATAGAATCCTAGAATAGGCAGAAACTTTTGACCCATATATGGACTGATATCAGCAAATCTGAAGCTAATTCATAGTTTCTTTATCCCCAATAGTTTTTCATGTGTTCAAGGATTCCGGATCTAATACTTGTAAGACATGCATGCTTATATGGAATAAAGGTCTCAAGACGGGGCATCGCTATAAAAACACGCCTTAGGGAAAAATTCCGCAGTGCATGGCTGTTGGACTCACCAAAGTGAACACCTGAGTCTTTCTCGGATTGAAACAATATATTGATAGGTTTCAATGTTTACTTATAATGCAAAAATACGGAGATGATACGATTTCCACATGTATGCGCAAGGCGCATTCTCTTCTAGCGGCAGACGTAGCCGGTAGGTCTGGGGCTAGAAGAAATCGAAAAAAACGTCACCAGTAAAAGATTTTGCCGCAATTTAACTAGATGCTAGGTTTTGGGGGTAAAACCAAATCGATAATCAAGAAGCAAAGAATAATATTCGCAGGGTGAAAGCTGTGGCCAGAAGACGCTTGTTTTGCTAGCTAAGGCCCAATGTTTACAGTGAAGTTGACTGGCTCTGTTTGAAGTTGAGAGTTCAAGCACCAAAACCTTGCTTATAAACTAAAAGGAGTCGGGACGAGAAGTTGGGGCGGGGGGAAGGAATAATAGTTTTGCCCGAGTTTTTCCATTTTGAGGGCAAGTGCCGTTTTTCCCCTCCCCCTGGATCCGCCACTGGGCTCTTCTCGGAATAATAATAGCCGAGTCGCTCATATATGTGGAAAGCGTTGATCTATGCACCTATGTGAAGTCATAAAAAAGCGGGAAATGTTGAGGGAGCACGTCACTTGGAATTGATGCACATTGGCACTTCAAAATAGGTATAATTAATTCTTGAAGGTCTTATTCAATGTTTCGCCAGAATCATTTTGGGCACGCACAGGAGAACGGATTTATTTATTCTCAAAATGAGCTGTTTGGTTAATATATCTAAGTTGACTCATCTGAATGGGAGCCAACTCTGAATCCCTTCCCAACCGGGTGAATCAAAAGCAAGAGACCCATTTTTATATTTAGTCCGTTGCCCCACTTAATTCCGCAGTTTTTTTGGTCAATTTCATGAATTTGAGAAATTTCCTGAATCTGACTCAAGAACGATCTGTAATTGGATAACGTCACCAAGTCAGATAGATATAAACCAAGCTTACCGTTACTCAGGATTTTCACAGGGGACGGACCGGGCGGTCACCGGAGTCAATTTACATATTCGGTACCTAACAGCATTAATGACGATTGACCAAAAATTTGGGACACCCCCGTCACAGGGGACGCGTCCCCTCCCCCCGCTTTCGGCGCCCATGCCCTTACTCAGATTGACCCACCCTTGAATCACAAACGAGTCAGATGGTGTGGGCTCGGCTGGGGCAGCTGCATCATTGCACCATGGGCCTGCCCCAGATGCATTACCCCCATTGTGTCCGGCTGCGCTGGCGTGCCCCTGAGGCCTCGGTGACAGGATCTGGAGCAGAAGACACGCGAGTAGACATTGGTGGAGCATGCGTGCATCATGGTAATGAGAGCGTGCCACAAGTACGCATCTATTGTTCTACACACCTAGCTGCAGGATAAATGAGCAATGTGAAATGGTTAAAGCGGGAAATATTTTGACAGTTGTTCAGAGTTGTTCGCGATGACGTAACGTCCCTAGGAGCGATTAATTCCACTGCTGGAAGCTCGTTCTCCCAAAGGTCGCATTAATCCTCCCCGACTGTTCCGGTGCACGCTCCAATTCCAGAGGGAATGGAGCAGAGGGAATCAAGCCTATGTTCGCACCGCGCCGCTCACTTACCGAATGTGCACTCACCCCGATGTGCTCGCCTTGCTTTAGTAGGATGAGCAAGCACCAATGTTGGTAATATCGTGACGTCATCGCTGGACTATACACAGCTCTCTTTGGTTGGCTTATTCGGGTGTTTATTCATTGCAATGCCACCTTCCCTTGCGGGCATTTCATTTTCATTTTAGAAATTGTAAAAAATAAAAAGTGGCATTGATGGTTGTTTTGTATGTCGCAGCCATCCTTGGACGACGTTGGACATTGGTAGTCCTTTGATGTTTCGCCTAAAATTGGCAATAACTCCTCTTCACCTCGGTATCTTGACCTAAATGTCCGTATGAAACTTGTCTCGAAATGTAAACCAGGGTTCTATCACGCACTGGAGACACGAAGTCACTCCGAGGCAAATGTACAAGTCGTCAGCATCGTTTGATGCGCGAATGATTGATTATGTGCCAATACTTGCACAACCACGTAGATGATAAATTGCCTTTTTGCACGGCAGAACTGTACAGATAGCATCCTGAGCTTAGCATTTAATCCTCATCAATTTCGGCTCTTCTTCTTATCTCTCTCCATGGTGCTTTTTACTAACCTCTCAGCCCATTTACGAATCCTAGGAAACAGAGGACAGAAAAAGTGCGATCTGATCAGTCTAGTTTGGGAGAATCTCGGGGAGGCAAGGCATTGAATTTGTTCTTTCTGGCCTCTTCTTTTCCTTCAAAACTAGGATCGGTACCAGCTAAGTGTGATTAAGCCCTAAATATAGCACTGCATCATTATCTGGTATCAGACCTACTAGGGGGGATGAGGTGGCTTAGTGGATAGCACCCTTGTCTTCTTAGCCCCCCGGTCCCGGGTTCAAGTCCCGGCGGAGCCTCTGAATAAGTCGATCTGATCCCCAAAATCCCTTCCAACAGGGTGAGAGTTGGCGTCGCCGTATGACCCTGGCAGTTGGTGCGCCGTTAGACCCCAACAATTATTATATATCAGACCTACTAATCATGAGTGTTGGGGAAAACAATTTCTTATTTCAAGCCAAGCCATTTTCTCATTGGAAACTAATCTCAGGGTTAAAATCAGTATTCGTTGGGGAAAATCAACAATTCGTTTGACCTCTGACTGGGACGTGGACACAGCAAAGCTGGCATGCTCAAATAACGACCAGTACATTTATTTGGACACAATGGTGTTCGCGAAGGTTCTTCATAAGCCTTCCGCTACACGAAGGCAGGGAGGGTATCAGCTTCTGAGTAGAGTGGTCATAAAGGGCTTGTATGAAGTCCTTTTATTTCTCAAAAAACGTTTATTTGAATTGCCAAAGATCATGGTCACAAATCACAATGATTCCACGGAATGTTAACATCATTTAGTGGGAACATTTTTATTTCTTATGTTTAGTTTTCGCCCCATTTCATCATAATTCTAAGTAAGGCCGCATTAATATATCCGATACGGGTACACTGGTACCCCACGTATTGGGGGACCGGGTACAACCCAATGCGTCGTACAGTACCAACAGCCGGAACAGTTCCAACACAATAAACTGAATCGTACTCCACCAAGCGTCGCTAAGTCTCCCTTTGAAGCCCGGTGTGATTGTTTTCTCGCGTGTGCGGTGATGACTGAAATGCTCCGTTCATGCCATTTGTTTGTTTGTCCTAAGTGAGGGATAACCAGGCTCGGAAAACTCGGTGATTGTGTATCTTCCCATGGATCTAGGAAGCGTTGCCGTGTCCAGAGATGACGTCAGTTAAACTGTGAAGGAGAGGATAGTTTTATCCTGACCACTTCAAATGCTGCTAAAAACGTACATCGTGTTTTTATTTAGACGGGATGCCTGTGTATTGTTAGCTTTTGCAAGACAACTTAAGAAGTATTCACAGTTGCTATACCATTGCACCACAGTAATTAATCCGACTACTTAAGAATGCCGCCCCAGTAGCTCAGTTGGTAGAGCGTTGCGCTTTAGCCTGCTGCTCAGGAACATGCAGTGGCAGTGCATGTGCAGGCTTGGGATCGGTTCCCCTGAGAGGCTATGGCGCTCAATATTTATCCAACATAGGTCGGCTGACAACTGACTGGTGAGAGGGTGACCTGGGCGGGGTGGCCAACTCAATGTTTTGTGGGACGTTAAACTTTGGCTTCTAAATTAAGCTTTCATTGTAGGAGCTGCTCGTTTATATTTTCTACATGATTAATATTTTTGTCGGCTAGTTTTCGCCCATAAAGTATGAACAAACCGTTTTGCCCTATATCCACGCACCGAATTATTCTAATTACTGAGCTGTGCGGGGTGCGGTAGTCGGTTAGCGTGCGAGCTCGCCTCGGCCTACGACATTCTGTATGTGCACGGTGCCGTGGGTTCGAGCCCACCCAGAAGGATTTGACGCCCTGACCTAGTTCAAGCCTAGGCCATTCGCCTTCCCCCTCCGAGGCCATGAGACCTCAGCAGTTGGTGCGTCGTTAAACCCCCAAAAATTATCATAGTGTATGAGGATTCCTATTGGCTTAATAATGTCCGATCTCCGACATGATCTGGATATAGCTGAACTCGAAATTGACAGAGGAAAGAGCACACAGTATCGACATGTTATTTTATTGATTATTTCACGCACATCATGCATTTCAGTGCGGTACAATCATAGTATAAAATCGTAATTATTAAAATAATGTTAAATATAACAGCATAAAAAGAAATTAATACGGCCTAAGTAAAACTCAGTCCTCTGGACCTCGCTGAGGTAGTGAGATTGTGCAATGGCCTCCTATTAGTATTATGCATTTTTCCTCCGCTTGCCTTTATATTTTAAACTTTCGCTCATGTTCAAGATTTGATACCTACTTATCGTTCCCCACCTACTCCAAAACTGGTTTTCTTAAAAACAGCGAATTAAAAATAGTCATAATAAGTTTGACTTTTCGGTCAAACATCGTCTAGCAACACATATCACAGTCATCGAGGTGTATATCACAATGAGGAGAAAATGAAGGACAACATAGCAAACTACCGCCAGCAAACCTATCAGGGGCTATTACATACATAATAATTTCTATTGGGGCTCTTTGATATCATTCATAACCTTAATCTGAGAAATCTCATGAACGATAAAATGGGATTTAATCAGACTGGCAGGAAGCTATTTCATCGGTAATGATTATGCACATGTATCAGCCAGGTTATCATGTCGGTCATTTTATCATAAAGCAGTGAATAAACTAGTTTTTGTTTTGCTCAAGCACATGCGAATCAGTTTCAATTTCATTCACGTCTCAAACGAAACTAATCGATTCCAGGTCCGCACCAATCCTAAAGGCAATACTATCCTGATCGCAGAC
This sequence comes from Lepas anatifera, assembly GCA_034440635.1. NCBI lineage: Eukaryota > Metazoa > Arthropoda > Thecostraca > Lepadidae > Lepas > Lepas anatifera. The sequence goes on along the minus strand of JAOTON010000102.1, from coordinate 1,485,432 downwards.
GTGTTTGTTTGTCTTGACGAACTTCCCTATCGAACGGTCCAATCCGGCCACGACGCACTAGCAGCACACATAACGTTCCCGATCATGACAAGCCTGTGGGGCTGCTGGGTCATCCGACGGGTAGGCTGCGGCAGACTGGGCGACACCCAGCCCCCGTGGTTGACCGCGGGCACCGGTGCACTGGGCGCCACGTTCAGCGTCTGGGCTCTCCAGAGAGGATGCTGAACAGGCACGTGCTCTCTTCGTGGCGGTTGTTCAGAGGAGCCGCGAACAGCAGCAGCTGGTACGAGGGGAACTGCATCTCTACTGGTGGAAGGGCTGTGAGCACTCCACCCGCGAACTTTCTCGCTCCAGCCTGCTGGTGTCTGGTCCAGCGCGAATTTGCTGTGCTCTGTGTTTTCCCTCGTTCTCGGACAAGGCACTGCTTCTGTTGTCCTCCTAACCTCCGCGTTTGGAACAGGATACTGTCGCCTGCTGTTAAGCAGCCACGTTCTGAGCTCCTCTACCAACCGATGACACCCCATCCGCTCAAGTCTTTCCACGAGATCCTCGCCCACGTCCAGCTTTCCGGCACGACTCATATACGTCATCAGCATGTCACACGCTGCAGTGATGACGTCACCACTGGTGGCAGTGCGCTGGAGCTGCGCCAGCTCGGGCCCGGTGAGTTGCGGAAGCTCGCTGGCCAGCTGCAGGTACCGTTTTCCCAGACGACGCGATAGAAACTTGGCCAGTTGGTACCGGTGTTCGGCTTCGGCCTCATTCGCCGCTGAACTGATGCAGGCTTGGTTGTGAGCTTTCAGTACAGAGCTAACGGTCTGGGAGGACGGAGGGGTTGGTTTGATATGGTCTGTGCGTTCACGCGCAGGTGTCTGAACCTCCTGCATGTCCAGATGGGGCACAAGTTCACGAATGTACGCTCTCCTAACTTCTTGCTCACAGGTTAACACTTCGCCAAGAATCTCAAATGAGCTTTCCGTACAGTCAGACATTGGCGAAGGTGATCTTGTTGAAAGATTTGTTCTTTCACCACTCACAGGAATCGGAGCTTGTTTCACGACTTCAAAATGGTCGCCAGCACTGTTTACTGTTACCGAAGGTCCAGGGCTCGCTGGATTATCTCTGGTGACATTTTGAGCAACTCCTGTCGATATCTTCCTCAAGACGAAGTTGCTGACCAGCTTCTTTGCAGCAGCACAACCCAGAGCCTCGGAAACCCGCGTTAGCACGAAGAGGGCGTTTGAAGTCAGAAGACCAGACCTCTCCGCAGAAGACAGCAGGTGCTCCAGTGATTCTTCTGGGCGTGCCTCACGTCCCAGGAACGCTGCGAGAGGACGTCTGGGCGCAGTGGATGGCTTCAGCTCCAAGTCCCTTCCACAACAGAAGCACGTTGTGTTTGAGACATTGGAACTCGTCTGTATCAGTTGTGTTGAGGGTAGGCGCAAATGCTTGGGACGCGTCGGCCATATTATGCAGATGGCTTAAAGCTGATCCAGTGAATGGAATGGATGAATGAAACTCGGAAGTCGGGCACAAATCGCGATCACAGCGAACACCTTTTCTCAATCCTCAAACGCGCTCTGACGACCACCTCTCCAATGACTTCAGACCTCGACTAGACACCTATGCGCACATCCGACCGCCTATATGGAGAAATCACGATGGCTTTTATCGAATCCCCGGGTAGTGGTTGTGTACCAACGCCGGAAGCGTTCCGAATAATTTACCGTGACGTCACGGATAGCAGCGCGCTCTGATTGGTTTCGTCCAGCCGAGTGCGTCACTCACATGACGTCAGAGCTGGGCGGCAGTCGCAGAGGCAAGCACAACATGGAATGGATCAGCTGATACATACAGCGCCTTATCCATACCATGGTTATGTTTAACGCCCACGGATGGATCCAAGAGGGATTGAGTGAAGGGGCTTCCCCCTTAGGTCTGCTTAGTCCCCCTGGTCCTCACTGGCTATCTCGGGTGCCGAGGGTATCCTAAATGAACACCAGAATGCCTTAAAGGGAATGTGACACCTGTATAACGTGATTTTAACTAAGATAGCCAAGTTGTAAAGCATGCCGGAAAACACGATATTCTATAAACCATTTGTCTTAAAACTCAAAATATCCGTAGAGAAAAGCTAAAAACTACCTGAAATGTACCTCACATGTACCCTTAGCAGCAGGCCACAGTTGTCGGGCTGTTGGTGTGACGTCATATGCTTACGTCACGGTGAGTTTCAGCTAATCGAAGCCCTTGAAGCGTATTGAATATGATAGTGGCTGCCAGATCATGACATCATCCACAGGCAGATATCTATTCATTTCCCTAGAGGAGCATTTTGAAAATCAATATATTGAGCTTATTGTACATTTTTCAGAGAAATCATGGACGCTTCCATGATTTTCGGCTAAAAGTTCTCCTAACTACACTAAATTCTAGGATTCAACCAAGGGTGCCACATTCCCTTCAAGATGCCGGAAACCTTGCGTCGCCTATATGCGACCGAAAATTGATTTAAAAGGTGGGCCAGGGGGATACGCCCTGTTTCTCGGTGACCTTCATTAAAGCAGCCCTTTTATACCAGCTGCTGGTTCCTGTTTGACTATATGGGCACAATTTAATTCGTTACTTTCCCATCAGATTTTTAGAAAATATCCCGCCCCCTAAAAACAACTGATATTGCCGCGTGGAGGGAGCCCCTCCTAACAACCCAGTGGTGCCTCCAAGAGTTAGGTATATGTCTGCCCCCAGGAGGCTTCGCACTTCCCCTCCATCAGCGAAGTCCCAGATCCGCCACTGTGAGCGACGACCGGAATGTGGCGTTACGGATCGATTAGGTCAGCAACTTTGGCAAAGTGAATCGCTTTTTATAAAGAATAACAGTTCTGAGCACAGGCAGGGCAATAACAAAAAAAGCTGGGAAGGCTGGACACCAGCTTAAGGCGGGCAGAACGATACCTAAAACTATTTTTTTTACAACTTCCTGAGCATTTCTGGTATGTCTCTTTCCCCATAGTCCCATCACTGCAGTCGTTGGGCGGCTTTGTTCAGGCTGAGATGTGATTCTGGACTTGGGTTCGTCCAGACCGTGATATACTCTGCGCTGTGATGTTCCTGTTGTGGTTTGAGCGTTGAGGCAGGTGCCAGCTCTTTGTATGAGTCACGGCCAACGGGGATAAACCGGCTCTCTCCATCTGCATTTACTTTGATCGCGAGCGGGCGGGACTGACGATGGTGCTTTCTGATATGTTCATATTAGGTGAATTCCTGCTTGTGTAGTGTTATGCAAAAGGACCGATGAGTTATCGATTTATTTCTTTCAACGTCATGGGACTTCCATCAAAACTGCTATCAGTGAGCCCAGGTCAAAGAACAGGGTGGATGGGAGATGGGACACGGCATATAGTTTCGCTCATTCATTAACTCCAAGCCGAAAGCATTCTAAGTCATATTTCTGATTGGTCTCAGGCTCCCACACCCCTTCACACGGCAAATTGACGCCGGGAGGACAAAACAAACACATAAGATACATAATAGTGACTCCCAATGTCACGTTCGAAATAAGGAAACATCATAAAAATCGTTTATTTTCCCCCACCGGAGACCAATGTTAACCCCGACATGCGGAAGTTTTCCCGAACGACGGGAACTCTGCTTTTATAGCAGGGAAAACCGTTATCTCAATATTGGTGTTTGGTGTTCAGGTTATATCATGCATTGGTGCCCCGTGATAGGATTTGGCGCCCCTGATAGGCGTGTATCGCCCAAAAGCGATACCCCCTGGTTCGAAAGATGTCCCCCGACCCTGTGCCCCTCTTCCTACCACGATAGGAAATCCAAGATCCACTTATATTATCATACTGTAATGACGGACTTATCTGCACCCCACCAGAGCGTGAGACATTTTCTTCATGAGACTGGTACCCATTTCTTCGTGAGTACCAGTATCATGATGAAAATGTTCCATGTTCTGGTTCCCCGAAATTTTCTCGATCTGTGTTGACAAGTTCCAAGTTTTTTTCTGACGGGGATAACAGGGAAAACTGTTATCTCAACGCACGTGGCGAGAATTCTATGTACCAGATTATGATGTCAATACATTGATACCCACCTAAAGAACCCTCGGCCCCCTCTGAAGTGGTCAGGGTGTCCCCCTGAAATGTCACTTTCCATCCCCCTCGTGCCAGGATGCGGGTATTGGTGCCCCCGTGATAGGATTTGGCGGCCCCCGATAGGCTTATGTCGCCCAAAAGTGATACCCCCTGGTTCGAAAGGCATCTCCCGGCCTGGTGCTCCTCCCCGCCCCCGATTGAAAATCCAGGATCCACCTATAATACCATAATGTAATGACGAACTTATCTGCAGCCCACCAGAAGGTGAAATATTTTCTTCATGAGAGACTGGAGCTCATTTTTCATGAGTACCAGGCTCATAAACAAAATATTTCACGTTCTGGCTCCCCGAGATTTTCTGGATCTATGTTGGAAGGTTCTAGGTTTCTCTGACCTTTGAAAAACCGGTTCACTAACAGCTTATGGAAACTAAGCCCCTACTATGTAACTTTGGTCACATTTAATATTTTTTAAAGGGAGATACGCGAAAAAGTTATTACTGTGGTCTCTTGCTATTTGGAAAATCCTGATTACGAAACTGTCGATTATGTTTGTATCTTGGGCAAAATTTTGGGGGGCCACTCACTTATTATCGGAATAGGTTAACAGTACCGATAAAATGCTGAAACATTCATCTATCACTTACTTTTCGAAAACAATTTAAAGTTGAAAAGTAATGTTTTTTGTAATAAAAACGTCTGTTCTCCTGTATTTGTATTTGAATTAATTTTATAAAGCCTTTAAGAAATACAAAATGAATTAGTTCGCCCTAGAAACGGAAAAAACATAATTACTCAAGTCTTCAGCCGTTCCGTACCTCAGATCTTGAGGCGTCTTCTGCTTCAGCCCCAGGATGACAAATCTCTTGCGCCAGAAAGGTCACGTGACCCCCTATGAGGTGGCTGTACGTTCTGATTGGTCAATTGTGATTTCTTAAAATCCCTATATTTTTGTTTTGATATTATTTTTGACTGTAGCTTTTTTAAAATAACTTTTTATTTAATAGTTTTAAACTTTCAAGTCACTGCGTAGGAAAAATGGGACCGTTTTTTTAGAGAATTATAGAGAGAATGGGATACCCCAGCCTTAGCTGGGGGTACGTCATTTACATCGATAAGAGGTGTACCAGTAAAGTCGTCTAGAAATGTTGATTTTGAGAGAAATTTTAAGGCATTTGCAGGCCGAATTCGCAAAAATGAGAATAGTACTTCTGAAACAACTTTTGTGACCTTTTGATCTAACCAATAAATCGTTTCGTGTATCTCCCCTTAAAGCATGGTTTCACCCATACGCATCGGAATAGAGGAAGAGGATAGAAGCCCCCCTCCCACATTTTCACACTGAAATTTTCCGAATGAAGCCAAACTGGTGAAATCGGAACATCTTGCAATTAGCCAGTGCGGAAGGTAAAACTAAGCCGAAATCCGATGAGGTTTTTTTCTAGAGGGAAAAACTCTTGTCAGCTGCCGGTTGAAGATCCCACCTCCCACTTCTTTTACCGGTGGCAAAGCTCAAGTTCCCGCCTAAAGACATCGCCACGCAATTTGTACTGGGGAAATGAACCTTGAGCTAGCCTTGGGGCTTTATGACGCACCAAATGCTGAGGGCATTTGATATTGCCAGCTCTTACCCTGTTGGATCAGTAAATTAAGGATCGGGAAGTCCTTATTCGATATTCCCTTCCAGGATTTGAACCCGGGTCAGCGGAGATGAAGCCCGACGCGCCAACACTGTCCCGACGCGTCACCGACCTTGGACTGGCGATGAAGAGAGGGGGAAGGGAAAGTTGGTGGCAAAGTTTGACCATGGGTCTTTCAGCATGCTACCGATATGTTTCGCGAACACAAGAAGGGGAAAATTTACCTACCTTCACGTAGGCAATAGGGAAAAATACGCCCCAGGTTTGCGGCGCTCCAGGTTCATCGGCGACGATAATCAATAGTTTACTCAGCAGACCAGGGTACTCAGCAGACAGCTACGAGCACGAGTGGCCATGGCACCGAGTCCTAAACGCCGAGTCCATGTGGAGCACTGCCAGTGGCGGATACAAGAGGGGGTCTCACCCTCCCCCCATGTCAGAGCGCCTATAGTTAACGCGTGCAGTGGAGGGGTCCTATAGTGCCCCCTCCTATTTTTCCGAGGTAGCCAAAGAACCATTCGCAGCCGGAAAACTACTTGGCCAAATTTGAGAGAGTTCATGGGCTCCTCGATTGGTGATTTTCTTTTTAATCGGTCAATGATTATTCGACTTATATGCTTTCAAAATCGTACCTATTTTTTAGATCCTCGCAATCGCGCGGCCGCACTAGTTCGCACCACTGTAGACCGAATGGTGACGTCATAATGTCATATACCTAATCAGGTTATATGCCAAGGTCAACCCACATGAAGGTCAATGTCAAGTTCAAAGCTCACAGGTTGAGGTTATTGACCCCAGTATTCCGGTCAGAGCGTATTATTCAGTATGACGTATGCTATTCTATGACTTCATAGTTAAGGCTACTCAAACTCAAGATTAAGGTCACAGGTCAAGGTCAAAGGTCTTTTTCAATGTGAAACCTCATTTCCCGCCTAAAGGCTGCGATAGTGCCAGTTACATGATGTATTATTGGGAATATGTCATATTGTTACATCATGTCGTTGACCTTGAATCACCTTGGCCTTAAAATTTCAGAGAACATTGTGTGGGACCTTCCCTCTATGACTTTAGTCTGTATTTTGGGTATTCCCGTTTTTCCGCATAATCACGGCACTTCCCAGTAGGTTTCCAGCACGGCCCAGATTCGTCCTTTACGACCTCGTGTAGATGAAGCTGCGAATATATGCATAGGTATTCTGCAAATCGTGGTATCCTGAGCCCCTTTCTAGGTTCAGGCTGCAAGTTTTGACTTGTGACCTCGGAGAGCTCATTTGGGATACGTGAGTAGATTTTCACACTTGGGTCAATAACTTTGCAGGAAATGACGATAAAACTTTTATTTTGATTTCATTACATTTATATTGTTATTGCGAGTCTATTGGTGTTCATATTGGCTATGCTAGATCAGAGAGCGGCTTTGACCTACGTGTTTTGACCTAGTATAGTCATATTATGCGTTATTCGATTCGCCGTAAGAGGAAGCGAATCATGCCTACAAAATTATTCTAACTCAACTCTGTCAGACGTTAGAGCAAGAAACTCTTCTCTAACATGCCACCTTCTTTGACCTGCCATGACCTCAATATTGACCTGAGCTAAAAAAAGTTTGCCAATGTAGTCTCTTCATGAATTTGTAGGAGTTATCCACCAGCCTTCGCGTTTTTTTTTGCTATCCCGTATAGGAGCCGAGTTCAAGGCCCCGAGGGGGTATTTTAACGCCCCCCCCCTCCCACGATAGCAAAGGTGGCTCGGAGGCCCACCGGGGTGGGTTTTGAAGTCTTGAAAATGATAAAAAATTAAATTTAAAGGAATTCTTACACTAAATAAACGTTTCTTTGGGAGTACCCGGGCACTCCCAAGGAGATATAAATACACACCCATGCTTGTAGCTCATGCCACGGGAGAGAAGTTAAATGTTCCAGAATTTTGCTTTTGTACCTCTTCCCAACAACTTTGAGAGCATGGATGTTGAATGTGGGGGTGGGGGCTGCGTGTCTATAACTCACAAAACAGGGGTATGTCCTTGCAAAAATTTTGGGACTCTATGTAGCTTTCATTACTTTCTCCCTTTTATAGGATAGGTACATGCGTGGACCTATGTAAATGCGTTTTTGAAGTGCATCATCGTTAGTATTTACAGGCGGTATGCTCAGTCCTCCGCCCCCCTCCCCGTCATCACCGGTCTGGGTCCATCCCCCTCGTAACAGACCAATAGCGACGCACCTGAGCGAGAGGGTCAGGCCCGCGACGCTGGATCATATCAATCTGGTAGCGACGCTTCTGTGAGTGTCGTATTGGGTGGCGTGGCTCCCTATTTTAAACTTCCTGCTAAGGCTGAGAAGATCCTAGTGCCTTGGAGAAGATCAGCATCTTGTACATGTATTCAATGTAGTGGGAGGGGGGGTGTTAGGGCCATCTATTATCACGCGCCCCGCTGGGTCCCTGGCATGACGCGCCCCGCTGGTGGGCGTATTTCGCCCCCCCTCCTCCGTATCTCATTTCCAAGGAAAGCCAGTGGCGGAGCCAGGGGGAGCAAAAAAGGCATTTGCCCCCGCCCTCAAACGGAAAAGCTTGAGGCGAAGCTATGTGTTTACTCCCCCAAATCGATTGACCCCCTTTTTCCCAACTCCTTTTTAGTTCATAAGAAATATTTTTGTGCTTCAACTCTCAACTTCAAACAGAACAAATTGGGCCTTGGATAGGAAAAACTATCTCGAGCCCATATTTGTCATCCGGTGACGTTTGTTTTTGCTTTGCTTTTGCCTCAAATACCCCAAAATTTACCGGGAATTGGTATTATAACGCAGCTTTTTACTGCATCACGTTTTCTTTTTGCTTATCGATTTTGGTTTGCCTTTGCCCCTCCCAAACCAACCGGTTGATCCGCCACTGAGGAAAGCTAAAAAGGAAAATTAGGGACGGTGTTCGAAAGCTCTGGAGGACACGAAGAGAAATTATAGGAAGCATCTTCAGTCAGCTCAATATTGAGGTCAGCTATATGTCAAAGAAGGTTCCATAGGCTTACAAAGGGGAAAGTGTACGTTTTCACCTCTAGGTATTTACTCAGCAAAGCTAGAGCAAATCCTCATATTGATAAATATAAATATTGATGCATCATTGGATTCTTCTCATCGTGGTGAATCAAATGATGTATAATATGACCTCGCTAGGTCAAATTGTGAAAATGACCTGACCTCGAGCTAGATCAGGGTCACAGGGTGACCTGGTATGGTCATGTTGTATATCAATCGACTTCCCGTGACAATATAAGCACAATGCAAGCAAAAGAGCTTTTGTCTTCATTCAGTGAGAAGTTATCGGCAAAACAATCACTGTATGCTCCTGTGACCTGACATGACCAATGAGAGGTCAGATGGTAAAAACTCAACTTTATGGTCAAAATCGTGGTAAGAATTACCGTTTGAGCATTTTTAGCCTTAACACGTGCATTGACGGGGGTGGGCACCCTTGCCCCGCACTCGGGTTTTTCGGAGAAAGCAGAAAAACGGCGGCGCGTAGCGCCGCCATACTTGGTATACCTTTACCCTCATCATTTTTACAACTTCTGTGAAAATTTTAAGGTTAGGTCATCTCAGGTCAGGTCACCAGTACAGGTCAAGTGACCCGACCTTAAAAAAGTTTAAGATAGCATAAGACGGAGCAGGGTGAACTTATCAGATTGAAACTCATATCACATAATGGCCCCACCGAGTTCTCTAAAACATGTTCCGGTATTTTTGATATCGATGACCTAAGGTCAGGTACGCATGACCTCTCCATTGGAAATACATGGGAAAAATGGTTTTTACGGAATAACTCAGTAACGGATGGTGATAGAACATTTATTTTAGCTGCATTAGGCTCGCCTGGGTTTTGCGGTTCTAATGATATGCATTTTATATAATTTGACCCTGACCTGACCTCAGGTCAGGTCAAATCCTTGATTTGACCTAGCAAGGTCAAATTATATATCATTCGATTCGGCTTGCTAAGAAGATTCATACAGTTTAAGTCGTTTTGCTTTATCTTTACTTGTTCAGATGTAATGGCCGAAAAACTGAATTTACATGTTATCCCTATGACGGGCATGTTTTGACCTCTCGTGACCTTAAATGTGACCTGACAAAAAAATGGTACAAATGTTTTCGATGGAGAAGTGGATGGGCAGCCCAACGCCGTTTACCGTTTTTCGCTACCTACCGTGGTTCTCGAGATCTTAGGGGGCGGGTACCCGCCCCCGTCAATGCGAAGGTGGCTCAGACCCCTGTCAATGCGCGTGTTAACTATCCAGCATTTACTCAGGACGAGCCAGGGCATATTTTAAGCTACAAAGTGGCTGGCATTTTGCCCACCAGTCCCCCATGCCATGCCCACCAGTAAACAACCTTGAACAGCCCAGTGCCCACCAGTCACCAATCATTTGATGCTCTAGGAGTGCCCCTTTGGTGGGAATTCGTGCCGTTTTTAGCCGAAAGCCCACCAGTCGAAATGCCTTAAAATATGCCCTGGAACGAGCTCTTTCTATTTTTCACCATAGACTTATAATATGAAAAAATTGACCCTACTTCAGGTCAACAATATCAAATTTCCGAGATAGCAGATTTGTAGACCCTAATGACCAAATGACAACATTATATTGTAAAAGTTTCAAACTGATCGTTGGCAGCTTAGGCGCCGCTTCAAACTCGTGATTTTAGGTTTTGAGGTCGGGTCGCTTGACCTTAGATAGCTCCTTGACCTGACATAACTTGACCCAAAAAATTTGGTCATATGCGTAAAATTGATCAGGGATAAATACTGAATCTTCGTTTTTTCTCTGTATCTATCTGTATTTCTTCCTCTATCTCTGGAAATTAGAGCTATTTACAACTGATCAACTTTCTAGAGGTTTTAAAGAGGTTACCCTGTAACCGACAACGACCATAACAGCACGGCGCAGCAGTGGACGAAACATGCCCAGGCGAGGCCCCGCCCACGGCCATGACGTCAGACCATGACGGGCACGGCAAATGAACAGAACGAACACAGGCTGGTGTCAGACGCAGAGCCCGATGCCAGCTAAGAAAACACCATCATCAACAGTATAAATGTCATTTCCAGACAGTTTGCAAAACCAACATCCAACTCAAGATCTCCATCAGAACAGGCACCGGCTAATTCTAAAACCGTAGGCACCAAAGCAAAAAACACTGGCAGTACAGATATCCTTGAGAAGGCCTAAATACCTTCTATATTTGATGTTTCACACAACCACGTGCCTAGAATAAATTTCCCTCGAGCCACAGTCCCTCACCCAGGATTGATTCCTCTTATCAACTTCAAAATGGAGAACTAACGTCTCTGCGGCTCTCGCTTGCTTGATCGAAATGTCGTAGCGCGCCACTTACGTAGCTTTTCATGTGTACGGTGTGCACGGTCTCCAACTGTCCACACTGTACACAGGTTTGTGACGTCATACCCTCGTCGCGCCAGATTAGGCCCCGCCCCATGACCTAGTTCTGCTCGACGCTGATTGGCTGTACGCAGACCGTACACACCGTCCACACCGTACACATGCGCCGTAACACCCCTTAGTTCAAAATTGGCGCGCTTCATTATTTTTATGTTGACGTTGCGTTGTGTTGGTTCTGGATCCTGGACCAGACCGGTCTCCTCCCGGATTGTCTGTCAACGGTATTCTTCTCAACAGGGGCAGAATGCTTACTTTGAACTGAAGAACAGAGTTAATTTGCTGAAAAGATATTAGCTGCATTTATCATGGATCATTTTGTTGGTTGAATGAATCTTTTTTACTAATTCAGCTGTGAAGACACCCAGCAGCTTTCAGCATCAGGGTGGGGAAGTTGAGTGGTATTTTATGTAAAGAGTTTGGCAGGAAATGGCAAAAACTGTTCCATCTACAAGCAAAACATCTTCAAAGTCTCCGAAGAGGAAGATAAAACAAGAACCAGAGGATGAGTCTCCAAAGAGGAAGATAAAACAAGAACCGGAGGATGATGAGGATTATGTGGTTAAGCCAAACAAACCTGCCAAGAAGCCTCCAGTTAAAAAGGAGAAGAGAAAATGTGAAGATGAAGACAATGAATTGAAACATGCCAAAAAGAGAATCAAGGTTAGTCACATTAAACCAGTTTGCAAAGTATGTCAGCAGGTCAGATGATTCACACAAGCCATCTAAAATTTTTGCTTTGTTAGTCACCTAAAATTTGCACCAATCCACAATATTGATATACCACAGAGAAGAATGCAACCATCCCTGCCCACACTATGCAATGCTACCTCTCTTATTAGTTACTTAGTTTTATTAGGCCCCCTCCTGTGTCTTTATAATTATTCTTCAATTATTTGTTTGGTTTTCAGTGTCACCTCCCTCACACCAGTCTTACAAATTTGCACCAGGTTAATACAATTCACATCACTCCCTCCTGTCTCCAAGGGCACTTGCATCTACAAGATATCATTGAAAGTGCCATACTTTGCACACTGGACATTAAATATATATTCTCAATTTCAATAAATGCTATTCATAGTTCTTAGAGCTCAAATTCATGAGACAGTCATTGTACTGTATCAAGATTGCATCAAATGCTTTTGATGACTGTAGATCAAGGGGAGAGAGAGAAAGGTCTTAAGCTCTCCTCCAGGCTAGCTTATCTTTGTTTGACTGGGATAAGTGTTATTTCCTAAATAAGTTTGATAATATTAGTGTCATTTACCTAACTGTACTATATGCTGGTCACAAGATGTGAGAGGCCAACAAGTTTATTAAGTGATGCTCAAAATTAGAAATGATGTAAAATGTTACTGTTCTGTTACAGAAGTCACCAGAAGTCCCTTTCAGAACAAAGATGCACTGTAGAATGCCCAAAATGTCCATGTATTGGAAGACAGGATCTAACATAATTGCCTTAAACTTCAAATTGTATTATTTTTGTTTTGCCTACATGCATTCTATATCCCTCTCCCTTTCTCCCTCCATCTCCCCCTCCCCTCCATCTCCCCCTCCATCTCCCCTCTCTCTCCATCTCCCCCCCCTCCATCTCCCCCTCCCTCCATCTCCCCTCCCCTCCATCTCCCCTCCCCTCCATCTCCCCTCCCCTCCATCTCCCCTCCCCCTCCATCTCCCCCTCCCCTCCATCTCCCCTCCCCCTCCATCTCCCCCTCCAATCCCCCTCCATATCCCCCTCCATCTCCATATCCCCCTCCATCTCCCCTCCATCTCCCCTCCATCTCCCCCTCCATCTCCCCCTCCATCTCCCCTCCATCTCCCCTTCATCTCCCCTTCATCTCCCCCTCATCTCCCCCATCTCCCCCCATCTCCCCTCCATCTCCCCATCCATCTCCCCATCCATCTCCCCTCCATCTCCCCCTCCATCTCCCCTCCATCTCCCCTCCATCTCCTCCATCTCCCCCTCCATCTCCCCCTCCATCTCCCCCTCCATCTCCCCCTCCATCTCCCTTCTCTCTCTCTTTCTCTTTCTCTCTCTCTCTCTCTCTCTCTTTCTCTCTTTCTTTCTCTTTCTTTCTCTTTCTCTCTTTCTTTCTCTCTTTCTCTCTTTCTTTCTCTTTGTTTCTCTCTCTTTCTCTCTTTTTTCTCTTTCTCTTTCTTTCTTTCTTTCTCGGCAATGAGTCAAAGTTGAACTGATACCCCCACCTTTGGCCGGTGACTAGTGTTCTGTGCGTTTCCATGGTAACCAGTCTGCATCTCGGCAGCGGGAGCCTGGGGATGGACTGCAGCTGGACATCCCCTCCCTGTTGTCTCAGCAGCATAACATCGGTCTGGATGTGTCCTTCAACATCAGCCAGCTGTTGGAGGACGATCACAAGGTACAGTACAGTGCTGAGTACCGCATCAGGGCCGACGAGTGTGATCCTAACTACATCTGCCATCTTTTGGGATTGCTGTCACACATAGCCCATGGCTGGTGTATATTAGTTGGCTGTGTGTTAAGGCGTTAACTTGAGGGTGTGTTCTTTCAGTGCATAGACCATCAAAAACATTACCCTCCAACAAGGTGTCATAAAATGAACCTTGGCTTAGAATGGACACGTTGAGACTAAAAATTTTGACTGGATAAAGTGATTCCAACTCTATTTGGGCTGTGAGTGGTTTCTTGTCCAATATGGTTGGTAGTTCGAGCAAAGTCGTTGAGTGCGAGTTGTGGTGCTAACCTTAGAGTAGAATATTGTATTTTCAGTGGACATTTTCAAGAAAGTCAACCCAAATTTTTACTTCCAGCAGCACCCTAAAAATATTGACCCCAGCGCGGTGCTTTGTTCCATGTTTGCCTGTTACTCTGGTAATCTCATGGTCCTGCCATGGATTACACCTGACTTGGACCATTCACAGTGAAATTAATGTATTGCATCCGTCCTGTTATCTCAGTGGGTCCTCTTTGGGCTCGAGCCCGCTCGGAAAACCGTGCAGTGGTAGTGTACCGGTGAAAGCCTGGGATCGATTCCCCTGAGACGCCCCGGCGCTCAGTATTTACCCGACGTAGGTCGGCTGGCAACTGGTTAGTGGGAGGGTGACCTAAGTGGGACGTCCGTCCCTCTGCTTAGGGGAATGTTAAAATTTGGTTTCTAAATCAAGCCGTCATTCTAGGAATCTCCCCTTCGTATGATGGGGTGGGAGTTTCCGTGCCAAGTCCCTTGATAAATTAGTGAGGCGTCGATCGCATGGGCCGAACCTGAAATGACTCGGACAAAAGGGAGAAAGAAAATAAGTGAGGTGTGTTCGCCAGGTGTCGTTCATCGCTCGGTACCGGAAGGCACAGACAAACGACATGGACCCGGAGCTGCTGCATGAGGTGGCCGCCTCGCACACCTACCTGCAGTCGCTCCAGCAGGCGGTCAGCAAGGCTTACAACCAGCTCAGGAAGGAGGACAAGGTGGGAAGTACTCAGCGACTCCTCTGTGGTGACGGGGTGTGAACATAGGTCACAGGCGGTGGTAGCACGGCGAGGTCTATAGAAATCAGTGGAGGGGTGCCGCATGGCCTCCCCAGGGCTGCTCACACAGTCTGTTGTTGGCTCCCAAAACCGACTCCTAGTAGTATCTCTGCGTGAAACATACTTTCGGTGTTTCTTTTTTTCACAAAATTGAGCTAAGTTTGTCCACAGAAAATTTGTAACCCAAGATTAGGGGTTGATGTAAGATGTATAGTCAGACAAATGACTGAACGAAGCCCCGAGGCTGGGATACAACCCAGTCGAGATGTCTGTAACAAAGTCAACTCCGGAAAATATTTTTACTAGAAGGCCCATTAAACCCTCTCGGATATCACTTGGTTCTATGTAAGGCTGTTCTTTCCAACGCTAATTTCTGGTGGGTGGTAGCTCTAGGAGATGACGATAACAATTGAGTCAGAGTTCTCAGTACTGTTGACACTGTGAGCTTGAGGTGGCCGGGCCTTCCCACACCTTGCCTGATGGATATGTTCTCTGCCCTCAGGCTACGCCGGAGCTTTGTCGTGCCCTGGTCTCCGTGTCCAAAAAGTCACAGCTGGAGACTTTGATGGAACCGCATAAGTAAGAACGGAATCTTACTGTTTATGTGCAGTTGCCCTGCAGGAGTTCAGGCTAGGCTTTGTTTTATTTTGCTGGTTATCAGTGGATGGATTTGTCAATACTTTTGAGGACTTGAACTGAAACTTCCTGATGATGTAACCAAGATTCACTGGCACCATCTCGATTCGGTTTTTCGTAGATTTATTTATATATCTGCCGTCCAAAGGCAATGAGACGTATCGACATTTTTCGAAATTCGGTTTTTATATCATTCGAATCGTCTCGAGAGACGCGTC
This sequence comes from Lepas anatifera, assembly GCA_034440635.1. Taxonomy (NCBI): domain Eukaryota; kingdom Metazoa; phylum Arthropoda; class Thecostraca; family Lepadidae; genus Lepas; species Lepas anatifera. Next base: position 1,469,879 of record JAOTON010000102.1, on the reverse strand, counting down.
TCCTCCAAAATTATAGACACGTCTTCCGAAAATGGGGGACCAGAGGGGAACAATTTTCCCCTAGACGTATGTTTCGAGAAAACCATGGCAATCGGACGTATGCGTAGAAAATTGCGGGCAAAAGGACGTAAATGGGTGGTTCCGTTCGTGGCCAGCAAAGAAATCGGACATCCCTACCAAGGCAAAAACAGCTCGGAATTGTACGTCTTTTACGGATACGTCTTTTCTGGCGTGGTTGGTATGGCTAAGACAGCAAATTTGTTACCATTCAATGTGGCCAAAGGACGTATAACCTGTTATAAGTCTGTTTGCCTTTTAAGTAACGCATCCATTTTCGAATATATACCAGGCAAAAGACGTAAAAGCATAAGATACGTCCTTTGGTTTGGATTAATGCTTAGGTCAGCAATATAAAAATTATTTTTACGTCGTTCTATCGATTGGAGATGGTAGTTTTAGATCGGAAACACTTTCTACATTGATCAAAAACATTTGACAAGTCACTTATCGACCTGTCTAATCAAATCCTGGAAGAAGGTTTCTCTGGTTATATGCTCGGGTACAGGCGTTCATCAAAATCTTCATTAAGCAACAGATGACATAAACGTTATTGGTCATGGTGAACCAAGACATCGAATGAATGGTTCTGGTGAAGGGCTGGGACCGATGTATAAATAACGGTGAACTTACCACAATTGTATGCCCAGGATTCAAGAAGACAGGCCAATGAAAAATTACCAACTTATAACATGCTTTATGATGCAGTTCTGCAAATACACCATCACAATAAACAATTTCCTTCTTGCATATATACAATTCCGACCAGTAAGTGGATACCATAGTAACCCGTAGAAAAAGTAGTCTTCAGACATGAGCTCCATCCCTGTTGTTCGATATGGCATCTCTGCTACGCTATGTCAGCATCATTTACTACGCCCCGCCATATCTTACACTGTGCAAATCAGTCTAGACTTTGTTTTGAAGCGGAGTTTTTAGAAGGTGGATTGCATCCCTAAACACAGACCACAGAGCTGGCAACAAGATACCAACAGCTGCGGTGAGGATACATTCGAAACTCTTCAAATCAAACATGAAAAACTCAGGATTACTTTCATGACGCTCACTACTGTATTCTTACAACATATTTTATTCTTTTTCGGCCCGAACACTGAAATAGTGAGCTCAGCATGGACGTCGAAGTGCAACCTTTCCTGGCACATAGGTACATGCCATATCCCGTACATACACATTAGTGAAAGCCCAAAATTAACTATTCAATACATGTGATACTATCGCATAACAGCGAATATGCACTCATTTCTCAAAACATCAATGTGTTTTTCAGTTGGGTTCTCAAAGGCAGAATGACGTAACGCTGCGGATACGTCCTTCTGCCTTAGTATTCTGTATGATTTGTTCTTTCTTTCCCACACGTCCGTTTAGCTTGGTTTTATTTAGCCCAGGTTCATAAAAAACAATGGCAAAAAGCCTTCTCGTCTTTTTGGGATTAAAAATGAGGATAATTAAATACAATTTCAGTAATAGATTTCTGGTATCCGGTTACACCTTCAGTACAAATTTGACGGCAATCCATCAATATTTCTCGGAACTACGGAGCCAAACACTAAATCTGCTCTCCTGAAAAGTAGCAAAAATGCACGTACGTCTCATTGCCTTTGGACGGCAGATATCCTGCATCCTAGCGTTTATGCTTATTTCACATTACTCTTTATCAAATAGAAGATGGATCAGTAACGCCTCCTGTGGTGGTGAGGCTGGAACTGGAGGCCAGAGGGGCTGAATTTTAATAAAAATTGATGACATGTGGACTTCTGAGGGGCGTCGATGCCACCGCTACTACCGTACCCTAATATTATTGGGTCGCCTCATATCAAATTTCAATGGTATGTCAATGTGTTTTCTTGAATGCCCACTCATATGTAATTTTCTAGAGCTCTAAGTAAATGCTCTGAATACAATTTAAACACGATCTTTAGAAACACAGCTTGATGAAATAAATTGCAAAGGGAATGTCATTGATGGAAAATGATAGTTTGACCCTGGTTTCATTTTTATAAATGAAGGGCGGGTTTGTTGACGTCAGTGGCACTGGATGGTCGCGCTGAAAATTCCACTCCACCTCGGGCCTTTTAACAATCTTTCCTTTTCCATTATCAGACTTGAAGCTGCGTGAGTAGTGTTGTGACCTCCAGACGGTGTGTGTTGTCAGGAAGGGACCTCGTACCACGCTAGCCAATCGTGCTCGCACCGCGGGGTTGGAGCCGGCTGCACTTCAGCTTCTGGACGGCTCCGCTAGATGTCAGCCTACGTTACTGCTGCAGCCCGGCGTGGAGGGCAGGTCCACGCTGCAGGAAGTTCAAGCGGGACTCGGTCATATCATTTGTGACGTCATCAGCAAAAATGTCGACGTCCAGCAAGAGGTGAGGGGCTTATTTTTACGAGAGTTACACACCTTTGCTTTTCCTAGTGTGTAATACAACCCTATATACATACATTTCTATTTATATATATTGTTCTGCTTCGTGTCTGAGCTGTCTGATAACACTACGATCCTCCCCCACTCAACAGATAGTTCGGATGGCCTCTCACCCGGGCATTCACCTGGAGTCGAAGCAGAAAGTCTCCAAAACGTCAGCTCCGGACCAGGACGAGAGTTACCGCTACCGCAACTACCTCAGCTACCGCAAGCCAGTGCGGTGGGTGCGCAGTTTCGAGTACCTGGCCATGTGTCGGGCGGAGGAGAAGAAGCTGGTGACGGTGAAGCTGGACCTGCCGGAGCAGCTGCGACGCTCCTTCACCGACTTCTGTCTACACAGGCTGCTCAGAAGGTGACTGAGGGAGGGCAGTACTGTCTACACAGGCTGCTCAGAAGGTGACTGAGGAAGGGGAGTACTGTCTACACAGGCTGCTCAGAAGGTGACTGAGGGAGGTAGGGGGCATTACTTCGTCTTCACAGGCTGCTCAGAAGGTGACCGAGGGGGGCTAAAGGTGTGCCACTGTGCAATGTTTCATTGCGTGCAATTCGTTCATTGCATTGCAATGTGCAATGCAATGAACGGTGTTACCCTACAAGGAAAAGGGCAAAATTGGACGCAGGTCATCTCATCATAGCCCACCTGGAACTATTGTATGTTTACCTATCTGTGTACTTAAGATCCTGTAAAAGGCGTGACTCGCACGTGCTCTTATTAATTATGGTCAATTTCCATTTTGGGTTGTGGGAAGATTGGAGAAATAACATCTTGTAATGAACCTTCTGACCTCTGGCAGTCATGAGCAGACATTCGCCAGGTTGTGTTTTGTAGCTTCGGAAAATTTCTCTTAAGCCTGAACTCGAACCAAGGTCTCTGAATTTCTAGTCGGGTATATTAACCCGTGCCCCACCGGGGGTCCGGCGGCACCTTTTGCCCCACCGGGGGCCATCGATGCCCCCTCTAACTCCGGAAATATAGGGTTTAGCGCAAATCTGCAACGTGCATTAGAAGGCTCGCGTGAATTCATTAAGAAATTACTTTGCATGTTCAAGCACTCAGGTCAATGGTGCACCTCCAGAGGTTAAGTTAGGTCACGGTAGGCTGTTTTCACTAAAATCTGCAATGAAAAAACTGGGCATAACTCTTATGCCATTAGCGCCATTGAGATCTGTTAAAGTACATTTGAGAGAAAAATGTCCAGACCTTTTTCCGTTATGTGGAACGTAATGACCTCCCGCCAGTGGTTTGACCTCCAGAGGTCACCTCGTGACCTAATATGAGATGTCACGAAAGGTCAGAAAGTGACCTTGCCGTATAGTAAATGAAAGCCAGAGACGAGACATACACGATGATGTTTGATTCAGCGCTCTAGCCTAATTAGGTCAAAAGTTATTGTCAAAATACTGTTTATGACACCTGGTGACCTTTGATGACCTCGGAGAGGTCAAAGGGAAAATATGGCTCCTGGGATCCGTGAAAGGGTGTTCAAGAACGTTTTTCTGAGCAATCTGAGCATTTGCAATTGTTTTTGGGACTTTTGGAACATAAGAGAGCTTTTCCTCACATGATTTTTCAATAGGAGAGGACGCCTTGTGACCTGACCTCAGGTCACGAAATCGAAAAATCCCGGATATAAACCTTGTAGACCCTGGAGGGGTCATGAAGTGTAGGAAGTTTCAAATCGATCGACTGAGAAATGTAGCTCTTATAGAGCTCAAAATTTGAAGTAAGGTGACCTTGCTTGACCTCGCCTGGTGACCTGACCTTGGGTGACCCGGGGAAAAATTCAGGGATGGTGGGAAAATTATAGGGTGAAAGATAGAGCCCTCAACCGTTATGCTGCAGCTCGTTGTTTTTCTGCCCTCCCGGAAAAACCTTAGGGGGCCATCGATGGCCCCCGGTGGGGCGAGGGTTAACCACTAATTCACTTACGAGCGCACTTTTTCCTTTCAAGCAACGGCACTTATGCTCCTTTGGGCAATGGCCTGGATTGTGTTGTTTTGCTGGAACTTATATAATGCCTCTGATTATCTGGAAGCCCTAGTAGATGGTGTAGTGGGCTAGCAAAGTGAGCTGTGAATCCAAAGACCTTGGATCGGGTCCAGGCCTAGCGTTTCTTGAGCCTTCATTTCTAAACATGCAAATCCAAACCGGGCAAACGCCGGCTTACCCCCACTGGAGGTACCAAAAGTATAATTACATTTCATCTGACCGTGCGAAACAAACCATCAAAATGATCGTTCAAGTAACGTCTGATTATTATGTTCCTCGCTGCTGCGCCCAATGTGCACCGAATGGCCATGTTTTTCTCCGACTTGTCCCGTTGTGCGCCGTACTAACGCTGCTGATCCGGCAGCGGTGTCGTCGATGACTACCGTCGCTCGGTTTTGACCCAGTGTGTGGGCGACGTTTATACCAAGACCGTTACCAGGCAACTGGAGAAGCAGGTTAGTGGCCTGTCTATTGTTTGGTCTGTGCGTCTATCGAACTAATTGCATGTATTTTTGTATGTCTGTTGGGTTTGTCTATCTGTAGTATTATCTGCGGGTCTGGGATTGACTGTTGGACTAAATCAGTTCTCTTGAAAATACAAGTGGAGTTGGGATATTCGGATGTGGTTTATTCCGACTTACTCCACAAAGTGTTTTGGGGGTCGGAGCTTTCGGTCTGTATTTGCAGAGCTTCGTCAGCGGGTGGGATCGGATGTAGTGGTCACCTGATCCTGATCCTCTTGATCCGACGCGACCAGTCGACGAAGTTCTGTATTACAGACCGAAAGCTCCGACCCCGAAACACACTTCGTGAAGTAAGTCGGAACCAACCTGACCCGGGGTTAAATTCCAGGGCGGTTATTCTGCCAAGTCTTTCCGGTCTCCATAATATCCTCCCGACGGGTTGAGAGTTGGCGACATCATACGTCCTCAGCCGTCGGTACGTCGTAAATCCCCAAAGTTGTTGTTGGACTCGTCGCCTCACGTGCTCCGCTCTCCACGCTAGTCGCCACCCCGTATCTGGCTGCCGCAGGTGCGCTCCTCTCTGAAGGAGGCGGCGGAGCACCAGGGCATGCTGGTGATGTCGCGGAACCTGAAGGCCAAGCTGCTGACGCCTCCGATCCGCGGCCGCGTCATTCTGGCACTGGATCCTGGCTTCCGCGCCTGCAAACTGGCGGCCGTGAGTACCGGACCCAGAGCACCGGCCTGGGGTGGATCTTTATGCAGGCGGATGCTGTTTGTAGTTCAATGGGGTTCAATGGTCTAATGCATCGGTAGATATGTGTGTCTGCTCGAACGTTGAAGGCCCTTGTTTTGTCCCGGAGAATCTGTTTTTAGCGCGTTCTGCTTCCATCTGCCTTTTTCGGATCTGATTGTGCGGTGGTGCTGTATTCCTCCCTTTGGGATACGGACGGCACGTTGTAATTTTGTGAATGATTTTATTCTCTCATTCTTCAACCTTTTAAAACATTTTTTGACTAGGTCCTTTAAGTGACTTTGGCACCTTGATAAAATTTAGGAATTTAGTGTAATTAGAGGCATTTTTAGCCGAAAATCATTAAAACGTTTATGATTTCTCTGAAAAATGTACAATGAACGCAATATTTTGATTTTTAAAATGCTTATCTAGGGTGAAAAATAAACCTCTGCTTGTGGATGACGTCATGATCTGGCAACTACTACCATATTCAATAGACTTCAAGGGATTCAGTTGGCTGATTACTCACCGTGACGTCAGCGCTGTCGTCACCCCAACAGCGGACAACTGTGACCGCCTGGCTGGGTTAGATTTTGGGTACATTTCGGGTAGGTTATTAGCTTTTCTCCACGGAAATTTTGAGTTTCAAGACAAGTGATAAGTTGTGTACCGGGTTTTGCGGTATGCTTTACGACGTGGCTATATCAGCTAAAATCACCTTATAAAGGTGCCACATTTCCTTTAACACGACTTTTTGCCCATTCTCGCCCTTGTTCCCCATGCCTCTACTATCTCACTAATCTTGGCCTCCGGCCGTCCCCTGGTCCCCCTTTATACAACAGCATCTAACGTCTAGCCCGGTCATCTGCCCCCTCCATCAGGTGTCGCCCCAGGGTGAGATTCTGGAGACGGGGGTGCTGCATCCCCGACTTGATGGTCGATGGCCGGCCATCTCCTCCGACCCCGCGGCCTCCCAGCTCCGAGACGTGGTCGCACGCCACCAGGTGTCTCTGCTCGGCGTGGGCAACGGCACCGCCTGCCGCGAGACATGGCGCTACGTAGCGGCGCTTAACGGCAACCATTGGTTCGCCGGGCCGCCGCTAGATGTCACGCTGATCGACGAGGGCGGCGCTAGCGAGTACTCGACAACGAAGGCGGCTGCGGCGGAGATGCCGGAGCTGGATTGTACCGTGAGGAGTGCGGTATCGCTGGCCAGGAGACTGCAGGACCCGCTCTCGGAGTATGTCAAGGTTAGTGTTGGTCACGTGACTGGGGATAACCGCGGAGATTGGAGAACTCGCTCTTGGAGTGTGTGAAAGTCAGTCGTGGTCACGCGACTGGGGGATAATCGTGGAGACCGGAGGACCTGCTTTCGGAGTATGTCAAGAACAGTCTGGGTAATGGGATTGGGGATGATTACGGTGGTTTAGCGAGGCGACGCCTGAGTAGAGTAGGGGCTCAGCACGTGGTCAAAGTTTAAAGGGAATGTGGCACCTTGGTGGAATGCTGGAATTTAGTGTAATTAGGCGTACTTTTAGTAAAACATAATGAACCACTCATGATTTCTCTGAAAAATGTACAATAAGCTCAATATTTGGTTTTTAAAAATACTCCTCTAGAAAAAGAAATAAATATCACACTGTGGATGATGTCACGATCTGGGAACCCCTACCATGCTTGAAAAGCTTCAAGGGC